>OZ012735.1:939946930-940096930 GCA_963859935.3 Lathyrus sativus
ATTAATTCTCCACGGATAAGGATGCAAACAACGCAAGCACTTGAGCTTCCTCTTCCAAAAGCTCCTTCAACTCTTTAGCAGATAAAAAACTAGATTCTTCTCATCATCAGGCACAAGAAACCACACCGACTTATTATAACTGTTGATATGAACATGATTGAACTCCAACCAGTTCATTCACAAGATAACACCAAGGTTTCTCAAAGGCAAGCAAATAATGTAAACACCAAAGTCTCTACCAAAGATTGACATAGGACAACTCAAACAAACTAGAGAAGTAGTCACCGATCCCTTATCAGGAGTTTTGATAACCATTTCTCCCTTTATAAAAGAAACAACAAGGCCAAGCCCTTTCACATAATTAGAAGCAATAAAAGAATGAGTAGCATCAATATCAATAATAGCAATCAAAGGCATATTATTATTGTAACATATACCTCTGATCAACCTGCCATCACTGAAAGTCTGGGTTCTTGATGGAGTAAACACCTTTCCTCTAGTTGAATTTTGGTTTAGCTTTTGGCAACGGGTACTGATATGCCTAGGTTCTCCACAATTGTAGCAAATGACCACATTAACTTTGCAGTCAACAATCAGATGTCTGGACTGCCCACACTTGTAACACTTCTTCACATCACTCTTGCATTCACTGACATGATGATCGAACTCACAACATCTATAACACTTAAAAAGAGCAAGAACACCTCCCCTACTAGGCCTTTTACCATTAACAACTCTCTCTTTACCCTTATCAGACGGAGCACTATAAGGCTTCCCACGGTTCAAATTCTACTTTCCCATCTTCTCACTCAGACTCTTATAATGAGTTGTCCGAGCTTTGCTATCCTCCTCATAAATTCTACAGCTATCCACCAACTCTAGAAATCTCATGATCTGTCGATATCCAACCGCCTGCTTGATCTCAGGACGTAAACCACTCTCAAACTTGACACATTTTAAGAACTCAGTAGTCGCCTCACTATAATGCGGATATAACTTAGCAAGTTCCACAAATCTGGCAGCATACTCAGTAACAATCAGATTACCTTGCTTCAGCTCTAGAAACTCAATCTATTTCTTCCCACAAGCATCCTCAGGAAAGTACTTCCTCAAGAATTCTCTGTGAAACACAACCCAAGTAACAACTTCACCTGACATCCCCAACACCTGACGAGTGTGGACCCACCAGTCATAAGCCTCATCAGCTAGCATATGAGTACCAAATTTTACCTTATGAACTTCAGAACAACTCATTACTCGAAAGATCATTTCAATCTCCTTGAGCCACACGTGCGTTCTACCCGGATCATACCTACCCTTGAAAATATGAGGATTGTTCTTTTGGAACTTTCCCAAGTGACGAAACTCATCATTTTCACCAGCATTAGGCTGATTCTGAACAATCTGCAAAGCAACAACAATATCAACATCGTTCCTTCCATCCATTTTTGTCTTTCCACCATAAACAACAACAATGGTTAGAAGACAACAAAGACAATATTCAAATGTCACAACACCATGTCGCTACTGCGAAAATCGGCGCCGGCTATGACAGAAGAGTCGCCACCGTGCATTATTTATCCCATAAAAGGGAAAGGAAACGCTTAGAGTAAACCTAACGCAAAGAGGGAAAGGAATGGTCGTCGCAACCAAGTCCTGGATTCGGGAGTCGGTTACGCAAGGGGAAGGTATTAGCACTCCTCACGTCCGTCGTACTCGACGGGATCCACGCTTGTTTTCTATCTAAGGGTGTGTTATTCTATCTACTCTACAGGTCTGGGTTAAAAAGAAAAGAAAATGACTCGGCAAAGTATCGCACTTTATGCCTACGTATTCTCGTATGGAATGAGAAATCAGAGTCAACATAGTTCGCCTACCTACGGGAAAGGAGGGGAAGGTTGCTCGCTAGGATATCGCATCCTATGCCTACGTACTTTCATACAGCATGAAAGATCAGAGCAAACGTAGTTCGGGCTACGGAAGACACAAGCTTGTCTGACTATTTTTTATTACCTTATGAAAGGGTTTTTCTTGATTAAGAGTCAAAGAGGACAAAAATGACACTTTGATGTTTGTTTTGAATCTTTTACGAAAGAAGTGTTTTTTAGTTTGTTTGCAATCTCTGACGCACTAGAGACTATGATTAGAGAGTGACTACGTCGCATGTCACCCTAAGGGTACCATACTAAGCAGTCAGATTACTGAAGAGTGACCCTCCAGCAACCTTTTCTCAAATAGCTTAAGGCTCGTAACGTACGACATCGATTAACCTTATTACTGTGTTTTTTGAAGTGTTTTGAGGTAAGAAGAGAAAGACGCTCTAAAAAGCCTATGGTTGAAAGGGAAACTAGCCTAATGTTATCATGCATGGGTCAGAACCTAATGTCTGTCATAATTTCCTCTTGCACAGAGGAAATCAGAGATCCTAGGGGATAAACAGCAAAGACAACAAGCAAATACAGTAAACAATAAACATGCATGCAATGCAACAATACCAGAGGGCAAGAGAGAAAACAATAGGCGAGAGGAGACAAGATCTACCTCAAACCTAGAGGTAATCAACACAATTAAACAGACAATACAGAGAAAAACAAAAGATACAGAGGAGGCAGCTCAAGCAGCAGCACCAAACTCCTACAGCAAACAGTAGCTCTGACAGCAACAGATGATTAACCAGCAAAAAGTTGACAGCAAAAACCTTCATCTTCATGAATAACTCCCATCTTCAAGCTTCAATAAACTTTCAATCTCCAACAAGCACCAGGCTTCAACAAGCTCCCAGCTTAAGCAAGCTCAAACCCTAACTAGTAACCAGCTTCAACAAGCTCCTGACTTCAACTTCAACAAGCAGTAAAACCCTAGCTTCAACAAGCTACTGGCTCCATCCTCACCAAGCTTTAACAAGCACAAAACTGCCTCCTTACCAAGCTTCAACAAGCACCTCCAAGGGAGAATCAAACCAACAAGATCAAGTTGGGATGTTAAGAAGCTCAATGGCAACCAAGGGAAGTCACTGAGAACTTAACATTATGAGAGACTGACAACCTCAAAGTTCTACTCTTAAAGCATGCCATTCATCCCTCCTAAGGAGAGATATGACTTCTTTAAAAGGACTTTATGTCATTGGATTGAATGGAGATGAATAATATACTCCATGTTTGAAGAAAGAATCAAAACTAGGTCTAAGGCACTTCCTAAAACCCTAATTTCTTAAGCTCCACAAGAGGAAAAACCTTCAACTCCAAGCTCCAATCCTTAACCCCAAGCATCTTCAATGAATCCAGAAACTCCAACAAAAAGAACTCAAGCTCAAATCAACTCCAAGGCAGCCAACCCAAACCCATCAAACCAAAGCACTCAAGAAAGGAAGTCATAAACACAAGCCACTTGCAAAATACAACTAAAATAGAAAACAAAGTTGTAAAAATCTAATAAAATTCCTAGGGGAACATGAAATGTCTACTAAAAGCCAGCAAAAGATCTCCTCCTAATTCTATTCTAATCACTAGAACAAAAATCAACAAAAAGAGGGAAAAATTACGAAAGAAGAAAAGAAAACAAGCAACATGCAAATGCAAACATGCGAGTGGAAAATGCACACAAGATCATGATTAAACGGCCAAAAAAGTGACAAACATCAAAAATAATTCAATCCTAATGCAACACAATGATCTATGATGATTCGGATCGAACCGGCACGCGAACAAGCAAGCAAAACAACAAAACAGACCCTCTGTTACAGTGTTAATCGATTAACGTCAGGGGTTAATCGGTTAACCATTGAAAAACGCTTGAAAATTTGAATATTTGAGTTGGTTAATCGATTAACCATATAGGTTAATCGATTAACACTGTACCAGAGGTGAAAAACAGCAGTTCAGAATCACTTTTCAGCAGCTTATCACTTAAGCAAACACTCCAATTATCATGTGATTGATCATGCACTAAATTAAACCAGTAAACATTGATTTAAACAACATGTAAACACAATATCACAACAAGATCATGAATCAAAATCAACATATTCAATAAAATGCAAAGATCCACATGCAAATTGTGCAAATAAGTTCGAAAACAAAATCAGATCAGAATTCCAACCTTCGGAACGGAGACTTGATCCGGTAATTGTTGATTCAACTATAGATGAGTAGATCTAAGCAAAGAAAACTAGAATTCTTCAAGATCCACTCCAATTCTTGTAGTAGCAATGTAGATCCACCAAGAACAACTCAAAATAAGCCAAATAATCACTTCCAAGAACACTTCAAAATTCAGATCTGCTTGTGCACGAAAATTGGATGATGAAATGGAATTGATGGAGTGAATTAATGGAGGTTTAGCTCTTAGAAATCAATGATTCCGATGAAGAATCAATGATCTCAAGGAGAAGAGCTTTAAGTGAGGTTTTTGAGATTAGAAAATTGAGAGAGAATTGAGAGAAAATTGAGAGCAATTCTGAAAATGAGAGTGAATTATGAGGATTATTCTTGTGAGTTTTGGAGTGAATCAAATATATACACTCTTGGTTTGGATCCAAAGCAAGGATTGGAAAATGGCTTGGAAAATGTGGTATGGAATGAGGTTTGGGCATTTGGAGGGAAAATGAAATTTGATAGTGTTCTAGATCCTTCCCAAGTGTGAAAATGCAATTTAAATGACCAAAATTGGACCCCAAAAGTGGCTGGACTTGAAAATTCACGTGCAAGGCAAAACCTGCTGTGGTTAATCGATTAACCATATAGGTTAACTGATTAACACTGTTAAAAATTCAAATCTGGACTAATTTTCAAATGGTTAATCGATTAACCCTATGTGTTAACCGATTAACACATTCAAAAATTTGAATTTGGCGCCTTTTGGAGGGAAATCTGCCCCTTTGCCCGTTTCCTTCCGTTCTGAACTCTGTTTAGCTGCTGAGAGCCATTCTTGATTGCTTTGACCATGGGAACACTATACATAACTTGAATGCTGCTTCTGACATGAAAAATGCCCTGCAAAAATAAAATAAAATCGGTCGCTCGATCGCTGGGCAAAACAAGTGTTGAAGCCTCTGATGTTTGTTGTTATAGCCTCTTGCACCGAAAGTTGCACCTGGAGCCACCTGAATGCCTTGATCCCCTGCCTCGAGAATAAATGCTATGCAATGCAAATGCTAGAACAATGCAAATGATAATGCAACGAACGTAAACCAGGTAAAAGGTGTTGAGCAAACTTTGGGGTGCAACACACCACGACTCATCAACTTGGCCGGACAGACCGACCTGCTCTAATACCATTAATGTAACACCCCAAATATACCCCGCAGAACTTAAAAATAAATCAGAGTAAATTACATCAAATAATATTCAGGATGTCACAAAATTCAAACTACAACTGCTCATATAACAAGATATGTAACACATGCAATTTATTTATATATTATTTATAATAACTATAACAACTCAACATGTCTGAAGTCTCAAGACTTTATTCAAACAACGCAAGCATTAACTTAAACAATCATTCATGGCATAATTATTTCCTCAAAACAAAGTAAACAACAATTATTCTAGAGATATCCAAAATCCCTATCAAACACATCAAAACACAACATTCCCTGACCCCAATGTTACACATCAGAGCAGACGCCGACACTAAAAAGAAAATAGAAGACTTCATCTTCTATTCACTTCAACTCCTCTACTACGAGTTATCTGCACGATTCTCATGTAAAGGCAACATTAAAACAGAAGGGGTGAGATATCATAATTATATAAAGGAAAGCATGATAATAAGCAAGCACTAGATTATTCATGCGCAAACACCCATTCCATAATATACAACCACACAACATCAGTTACAACAAACATGTCAATAAATCCAACACAATAACAAACACAACTAAAATCCAATGCATTAAAACTCATAACTCGACTCAATGCATGTGGTACCATCGATTCCTATTTTAGAACCCGATCTCTATTTCAGGATTATAATTCTCGTCAGAATTTCCATAATATTGCTCACAACCCACATGTGCACATGACTTTCGTGATCGCTCACACCTCACATGGGGACATGATCACTGTGACCGCTCACACCCCACATGGGACACGATCACCTCAACAACAACAACAACAACAATGATATAATCCCATAATCAGAATCTAGATAAGACGCTCACATCCCACATGGGCACATAACTTATATCATAACTCAAGCAACCATGAAATGCAAGACAACAACAACGACAATGACCATCTAACAATGCAACATGCCACTATAGGCCAACAACAACAAAATGCGATGCAGTCCAGCAACAACAACATACAACATAGCAAGCATCTACAAGACATTTATAATCATATCATACCACAACATAATGATAATAATGTGTTTAATATAACCAATCACATAATTCTTCAACTTCTGCCACCATAACTAACTTTATACAAAAGTTTGACACGTCAGCTTCCCGACGCTTCGAACGAAATTCGAATCGGACTCCCGGAACAAAAGTTATGAATTTTAGAAAAAAATTAAAAAAACAACAACAATGTAACCGGTTACGCAAAATGAGGTAACCGGTTACGCCTGCGTAATCAGCCACCAACGCCACTGCCATTGGCGTAATCGATTACCATAAACACCATAATCGGTTACGCCTTCGAAAAATCTAAAAATGCAGTTTTTAGGCAGTGTACCCGATTACGCCCACAATGGTAATCGATTACACTGAGTCTAGAATCAATTTTCCAACAGCTTATTCTACGAAAATCACTTTTAAACCCTCCAAAAACATCCATTTTCTTATAAATTGTTTGAAACATATTTTAACACGAAAAAGCATTTTCTAAGGCCCCTAAACCCCAAATCATTTTCATTAAAAACTTGCTCATGACTTTGTTCCGACTCTGACTCGCGGTCACTACAACCAACAACGTCAACAAGATTCAGCAATCACATATATGATTCCAACGACAGAAATTACAACGATTCATCATTCTAACATCAATCAAAACATCAACATCATACACAATCCATCAAGAATTCATTATACCACAAACAACATTAACAACATACAACAATCACTTATACGAATCCAACAACAGAATTTGTAATGATACATCATTCTATCATCTATCACAACATCAATAACCATTCACAATTTATCAAGAGTTTCACCAAACATACAAAACTATCTCATAAAAATCATGAATAGAGAGAGAAACACAAACCTACATAGTATAATCTACCCACCAATCATCATATTATCCATTAGATAATTAGAACCCCACCCTTACCTTAGAGTTATCGCAACAATTTCCCTTTCCTCAACAATGGAGTCTTCCATCTTCTTCCTTGAGCCCTAGCCTTTTTCTCTCTTTTCTCACTTTTCTTCTATTTTTCACGATCTGACAATCAACCCCTATCAACTTCCCATTTTCTGTTCTTATATTATTATTATTATTATTATTATTATTATTATTATTATTATTATTATTATTATTATTATTATTATTATTATTATTATTATTATGGCAAAACTACTGTTTTAGTCCTTTAAGTTATTTTAAAATATCAAATTAGTCCCTTAAAATTTTTTTGCAACATTTTGGTCCCTTTTTAAAAATCTCTGTTACAATAAATTGCAAACTCATATACCATTTGAACTGGTTTTTCGCGCTGATCATGAATATGCAATCAAATTTATCAAACAAGTTACGGTTCATGAGAATAAGGTAAAAATGGACGAAATACATAAAGAAAAATCATCGGCCCGACCAAAATACACAATCAAACAAAAAACTAATTACATATTTGTGATCAGCGTGAAAAACCAGTTCAAATGGTATATGAATTTATAATTTATTGTAACAGATATTTTTAAAAAAGGACCAAAGTGTTACAAAAAAAAACTTAAGGGACTAACTTGATATTTTAAAATAATTTAAAGGACCTACACAGTAATTTTGCCTATTATTATTATTATTATTATTATTATTATTATTATTATTATTATTATTATTATTATTATTATTATTATTATTATTATTATTATTATTATTAATTCTACAAATTAAATAATAATGAATTCTGGCATAGCAGATTACAAATGTCTTAACAACATGTCACAATATTGTTCTCTGCATAACTTTAAAATAAGGACAGAATAATCAAGATGATACTTTGAATATCAGCAACAAAATCACGACAGATGTTTCAACATATTTAGGGCCTACCAAGTAAGGAAGAAGAATCCACTATCAGTAGTATATTTTTATGTAAACAACCTCAGGTTTATAGCTGTCGCTACCGCGAAAATAAGGTGCCGGTAAAATAGAAGAGTCGTCACCTTTCGTTATTTATCCCACAGAAAGGGAAAGGAAACGATCGGAAAAACCTGACGAAAAGGTATAAGACAAGGTCATCGCAACCATGTCTGGATTCGGGAGTCGGTTACACAAGGGGAAGGTATTAGCACCCCTCACGTCCATCGTACTCGATGGGATCCATGCTTGTTGTGTTTATCTGACGGGTTGGTTTATCTATCTACCTATCAAGGCTGGCTTAAAAAGAAAAGAAAATTGACTCGGCAAAGCATCGCGCTTCGTGCCTACGTATTCTCGTCAGAGAACGAGAAATCAGAGTCAACGTAGTTCGGCTAAATACGGCTAAAAGGATGGGGGAAGGTGGCTCGCCAATACGTCAGTATTGTGCCTACATACTCTCAACAGATATGAGAGATCAGAGCTTACGTAGTTCGGGATAATACGGATTATGGGGGTTTAGATTCATCTAAGGTAACTAGTTAAAGTGTATCAACACAGAATGTCCATCTCAGGCTCAACCTGTTGAGGAATGCACAGAATCCAACCAAGGGAAGGATTAGGCTCTCCCAAGAGGGATCCTAAGAAAAGGACTTTGAGATGGATGACAATATATAAACCAAGGGAATATACCATGCCAAGAATGTCAATCCAAGGCTCAACCTCCTGAGGAATGCACAAAATCCAACCAAGGGAAGGATTAGGCTCTCCCAGGAGGGCTCCTCATCAAGACTTGAAGGGAAAGATAGTGCAGACCAAAGGAATGTACTATACTTGTGAATGTCAATTCAAGGCTCAACCTCCTGAGGAATGCACAGAATCCAACAAATGGAAGGATTAGGCTCTCCCAGGAGGGCTCCTCTTCAAGACTTGGAGAAAGAGGATAGGGCAAAGCCCAGGGAATAAATCACATAGGGGGAAAGAAGGCACCACAACAACTTCTAAGAAACCCTATTGACTAGCTACAAGGATCACCTAGACTAGGGGAATTCCAAAGCTCTATCAAGGCTTAAACAAGGTTCCAATGAGGTATCTACCTAAGTACTATTCTATCAAGAAAGGATATGAACTTAGAATCATCTAATGGCCACTTAAAAGACTAATATATGAAGTTATCCTAGTTAGGGTCACCTAAACCATAAGCAACTTGCAAAATGGGGGAATAATAGAAAATAAATTCTAAAAATATTAAGGAAAATCCTATATTATACTACATGAATTAAGAATCTATGGTGCAAAAACCAGGGGTCAAACCTAATCCTAAAGGTTCTAATAAAATCTAAATTCTAAGGGCGTGCTAAAGGGGATCCGTCATGGAATACTCCTAAAGATCTATCTCAAACTCCTACATAAAATCATCTAAAAATTACCACAAAAATCATACAAACCTATCAAGGAGTCTATAACAAGCATGCAAAATTTCAGCATCAAATTCCAAGGCATGAACTAGTAATAAAATCAGCAAGCGAACTACTCATTTTATGCATTTTTGATCAACTAGGAAAATAGAAAAATGGACATTAAATTGAAAACGGCACCAAAATAAAATCCAAAAGCATGGAAAAATCAGGGATTAAACAAGCATCAGCCACATATTTTTTCCATAATTTTCTGATCAATATTCTAATTAATATGAATTTTAGATGAAAAATCAATTAAAAGAAATGGAAAATGAATAAAAGAAATAAAAGAATTCAGAAAAAAACCACAGCCCTAGGATCTATGACTCAGTCCACTCATCTAAAAGCTACGCGCGCGCCACCTCATTTAATAAAACGACGCGTTTTGCTCAGGGACATTGTGTGGTTTAGTTGACTAGCGCACACGGTGTGGTCTAATCACATCCATTCAATGGAAAAGTATGCTGATATGAAGCTCCAGGATGTGCCACCTCACGAAGACCTAGTCAAACTACATCCTACACGTTAGATGCTAAGACCAAGTCAATTATCTCAAACTGATCCAACGGTGCTTGCTCATCTTCTCCAATTTGAACTGAACCAAGAGAGGAAAAACATTCGCGGTGGCCAGAGAAGAGCTCCACCGTCTTCTCCGGCGAGAAATGCTCTGGACTCATCCTCAACTAAACTCAACGAAAAATACACGAATCCACTCGTCTCTCCATATTGAACATCAAGATCCCTTCCATTCTCACTGATTTTTCACGAATGATCAAACACGATGATGAACAGAAAAATCACCATTTCCACAAGTGTCATCAAACTCCAAATTAACTACACAGATGCTTTCCTCACCTCTCAAGGATCATCCTGACCTATCCAATTCATCCTAACTCTCAAGAATCAGCCATATACAAGTCTAAACAGAAATGCCATCCAATCAAAAATCATCACAAAACTCCATAATTATGATCCTAAAACGATCTAGGTTACATCTATAACCTAACCACATGCCAAATTCATTCTAAACAAGCCTAAATCAAGAGGAATTGTGAAAAGTAAAAACCTGCTCTGTAGCTTCGACTGAGGTGTTCTTAAGTGTGAATCTTGACTTCAAATGCTGCAGATTTCTTCACTGAAGGATCCTGGACGATTCTTGATATTCAGAAGTTCTTGATTCTTCCTCAAACTCCAAAACCAATTCTTGCTTGAAAGCTCCAAAACCCCAACTGTAATAACTGCTTTCTCTCCAAATTCTACCCAAAAAACGATCCGAACATGATCTAGAACTTAAATAGAAGCTATTTGGATCATAACCTGGCCCAATCATGGCCCAATTTGATTAATCCAAAATTTCGATTTCCTTCAATGTGCAACTATGGCAGTCGTGATTCCCACTCTGTTTCAGCTCAATTTTCACTCAAATGGCTTACATAACACTCCTTGGATGTGAATGGATCAGATTGAAGGCTTGATTTCATCCAATGGTGCACATTGGTTATGTTACTTCAATTCTAAGTAACCTTTGAAATGTCCATGAATTATGACTCAAACCAAAAATGTGAAATTGCCAATCCTCTCCAAATGCCTTTGGCAGTCAAAAAATGCACAAACTTCTGAAGTTTTGCACAAAAATGAATTAAAATGGATTTTTCACTTTTTATGCCTTTTAATTATCCTTTTTTCAAATTTTCTTCATACACTTCCATATTCAATCCATATCAATGAATCTTGGGGTCATGGTTGGGTATAAAATGCCATTTTGAGCAACTTTCAAGTTGATCAAAAGTGCATTTGAGGTGTCTAAGTTGGTGGAATTGACCCATAACCAAAAATGGCCTGTAATTCCAAATTCCCAAAATACCCTTATCTTGTAAATCTTGTAACTTGAGTTCTACAAATCCAATCATGGACTTCTAGTACTTTCTAGAAAGCTAAGAAGATAAGGAACAACATTCATGTTGGCCAAAAGTTCATGAGAATCATATTTATAGGTCAAAAATGTCATGCAAGTTGGTTGGCTTTCAAGCTCCAAATTCACATTCCTCTGATGACCTGTAACTCGTCTGGCTCATAACTTGAGTTATATAAACCCTATCAAGGACTTCTAGTACTCAAATTAAAGCTATGATCATGCCCTACAACAATAATGTTGGGGTCAAGGTGATATGACAATCACATCTTGAGTTATGTGGTCTTGAAGTTAGGCACCAAACCAGAGGATTTTACATTGTCAAGCACAGCAACCTAGCCTAGGAACTCCTCACACTCTTGATTCATGATAAGTTGACCTTGGAATCATCCCTTGGACATATTAATTCATCAATCCATGATCACATGGATTTGCAATTAGGTCTCAACCTTCTTCAAATCATCAGTTATCCTAGGGTTGATCAGATGAAACCCAATTGTACCAATCTTGGTTGCAGCTCCTTGTCCTTTGCATGATGGCCTGTCTAGGCTTCAAAATGATCTTCAATACTTCTCATGAGCTCTCTCAAGGTCTCAAGTCCAACTTCCTGGCTTCATAATCATCTAAGGACTTCCCACAACTCTCAAGTTAGGAGATGTACACACTTGTCTTCAAACATTCTCTCTGAGAATCTTTAACTTCTATGGTGAGGATATCAACCCTTGAGCACTTCAATAAACCTCTTAGCTAGCTTCATAGCCTTGTGTAGCCCTTTTTTCATATTCATACCTCATGATCTCCTACACACATGTCAATGCAATGCAGATGATAATGCTAGAATGAATGCAATGAAACACAAGCTAGGTGAAGAAAAGGTTGGGCAAATTTTGGGGTGTAACAATAGTAAAAAAACATCCGGTTTACCTATCACTACCCAATGAAAAATTTATCTAAGAACTCCATCCTAGATAAGAGAAATTATCTCACTCTCTTAATCACCTCCTGTGATATCTAACAGTTATAATCAATAGCAACTGCATCATCCTACTTGAAAGACCCCCCTTTCAATGTAAAGTTTAGTCAAGCCACCTTGACTAACAATCCTCCTCGAATTCTATTGGATTTGCTTCAAAGCTTCATCTAAGAACAATATACAATTCATTACCTCAAGGCTTCTGAATCTGTATAAATAATTATGTTTACCACAATGTATCCAACTGATACAAAGGGAGACTTACAACACAAGAAAGCCTTATGAATCTCAAAATCCTAAACCTTTATTTCCCTTTACAAAAGTGTTACAAAGGGTTAGTTATAAAGCCCTAGGTCTAAGTCTTCTTTTATAACCTGCAGCCATCTTGGGCTTCAAATCTTCTGTCCTTGATCCACTACTAAACACGCCTTGAATCTTGGAATAGATTTAAAATCAAAACTTTTATATTTGTCCAGATGTTGAGTCTTCATGCTGGGACATTTCATTCGACATCTTTGTTCTCTGGAAGAATTCTTCATGTTGGATCATCTTGTTCTTCATCAAGTTTTACCAAAATTTAGTCAAACCTCAGGAGCTTTCAATCTCCCGCTTTTGACAAATTTTGGCTAAAACTCCTTCTGCACAATAAACCCAGGGTGAGTGAATTTGAAAAAGGTCCTGAAAGGAAGTTGAGACTCCTAAAAAATCTAGAAGGAAGTCTGAAAGAGTTGATCAAAGAACACTTCCCTTAAACACACTTTCCCTTTAGAATGCTCCCCCTAACCAAGGAACTTATACTCCCTCACCTGGGTAACTCAGAACACAGGACACAGCTGTGTTCATAACTCAGATCACAAGACAGAAAGGAAGGACTCAGAACAGAAAGGAAGCCTGAGACTCAGACAAAATGACAAAACATCTTATCCAACATCCTTGCAAACCAACTGCAAGAACAGACTCAACGCCTGTACTTTTCTCCCCCTTTTTAGCCAAAATTGACAAAGATATCTAACATAGACCCATACCCAGACTGAACTACCCAAAGGCGGACAAATTCCATGAGAACACAGCCAACAGTAAAGCAACTTAAGACAAATCGAAGCCAATAACCCCCTTTATATACCCGAGCTGTTTCCTTAGGATGTAACAAACCATTGAAAATAACGAAGGTCAATTCAATGAGAACATTAAATGAGGAAATGTAACTTCACCAAAAAGAATGTGCACCAGCCAAAACACTTTTGATTATTTCTTCTTTAAGGGAAACTGTCCAAGGACAATTCATGTATCGAGGAAACATGCTCTCTTTAACGCATGTTTTCCATTGCCCAAGGACCACCGTCCACAAGGATTCATAGGCAAGTCCTAAACAATATCCTGACATCCAGTCAGACATTATCTAATATCTTCTTCTGCATCAAGCAAGAGATTTTCTGCTAATAGCTCATAGCACAGTCATACAAGATTTGATACCTAATCACACTCCTCTTTACTCAACTCTACACGAAATCCTTTCATCCAGAATTACTAAGTATGATCAATATATCTTCAAGACTTCAAGCAATTGAACATGAAACCCAATCTGCATAGAAAAATAAATTCTCCCAGATACAAGCAATGACTTCTCAGGATACTCCCAAAAAGCTTGTACAACTCTGATTCAATCCATTGACACCCCAATGGTAGAACCAAATCCAAACTGTCAAGTCCACCTTGAACTTCATCATTAATACATTGTCACAAGACTCACGAAATCTTATCTGACATCACACCCTCACCAAAGGTGCATAAACAATCTTGATAAACAACTGCACTACTGCAGCAACAGATCCTAGATAGAAAACCAACTCCCCCTATCAAAGATAACAAGTGCTCCTTTGTAAGAAGAGCACCTCAAAGTGAATGGAAAACATAAGACTCATATTCATGTCTTCAAGAGCTCACTCCTTGTTCAACACACATGCTAAACACATCCACACACTACTTGATCTACAAGCAATCTATGTACCACAATAGTACACCCATCAAACAAAAGTTCTCCCCCTATCTTTCATAAATGATGCTCCTTCCAACAAGAAACACCCAAAATCACCACATGATATCACATGACCAACTTCATGCTCACATAGTGAGAAAGTACCAGGATCACATCCTTGTACTATAACTAACGAACTCTTGGATTGAGACCAAAATCACCATTGATCACTCTCATCCTGAACCCATCCATACCCTGTACAAATCCACCTTGGATTTTACAGCCGTAGATATCCATGTTCCTTAAGAATAAATCCAATTGAACCTAGAATGCTTCACATTCCTCAAAGAGACATACAAATTCTCTTCATTTGTTAGTTATCCCAAATGTCATTCACACTTGAAAAACATCAAATACATGCTCCAGAAATCCTTAGCTTACTTGCTTCACAAGCACCAAATCGATCCACTTTTTTCTAGAATTACTTGTAGCAGAAGCAACCTCTTTCCACAAGCATTCTAACCTCAGCATGAGTCAGATTACAAGATAGACACCCCCATAATCCAAGATAGTCTTCACCTCATCATTCTCCCATATGATAAGTTAGAACACTTATGATACAACTGGTGAATATCACTTTCAAAAACTTAACCCCAAGTTCAGCAAATAAGATAATGTTATAACATTAGTTAGAACATCCTGATCTTATCACAGACATCATACACCATGGTTCTTGATACAATAACAACTGGACTTACTATCTGCATAGTAATTCATATGAAAATCTCTAGAAAACATAGCTCCACTAGCTTGATCAATAAGAATTCCATACATCCATAAAGAGAAATAAACTCTCATACTCCCACCAAAGCTAGCTTCTTAAGTGAAGATTCCTTCAACAATCAGTAAGCCAAGATTAGAACCAGCTTCTCATTTAGTCTTCAAACAACCTCCCTTATGCGCAAAGGTAATTTGTTCCAAGGACAATATGACATGCACATCTTGGATCCAAGTGACTATGGTTAAACACAACCAAGTGTCACAGCTTCCTCCAGATTTCTAAGAGACAAAGTACTCTTGTTCCAATCAAGAATCCGGGTCTTCAGTATAAATCCTACTTACTCTAAAGTAAGACATCTTAGATGCACTAAGACTATGAAATGTAGCCCCTACTAGCTTCTGTAATTCCCATAAACTGCATAGACTTTTGAAGCATCCATTCCAATCACATACTTGAGAAGAGTCAACTTATCCCAAGATGATATATCTTCTCTGCAACCAAGTCTCTCAGAAAGAACATCCAGATGTTAGACCTAACGTCAAAACATCTGAATTGATATCAAAACAAAGTAGTCAGCTGATGCCACTTCAGCAACTTGATATTATCTTGATTAGCTCCTCCTCAGACATATCACTTGGAAAAACTTCTCCACTGTTGCACCCCAAATTTTGACCCCTTAGATCCTCATCTTCATTGTAGGTTCATGTTTATTTGATTAACTAACCCTAACCCATTTCAAGTGCACCTTAGTGACAAATGTAGATGAATTAGGGTTCCGTACCATCAAAATCGAGGCTTCGATGGTTTGATCAATCAATGTTTTGGATTGATTCAACTTCAAAAAAGATCAAGGATACTACATTGGGTCAAGTATGAATTCAATTTGAGGTGGTCACCCGGGAATTGAGAATAGTGCAATTCAAGATACCCGATTAGGGTTTTCGATCAGGAAAAGTCAACTGTAGTTTAACTTTTGATTTGAAAAGTGTTTCAATGGTGGGATCAAGGTCCATTAAATTCCTATGGCTTAGTAAGGTCCATCCAAAGAGTTTCAAGTCCTCAGAATATCCGGATCATCGACGGTCGACTCGGTAGTCACCGATTGATCGGACGGTTGACCGAAACGTCAACTCTTCAACAGTAAGGAATTTGACTTCAAGATATGAATCAAAAATGTTCCTCATGTCATATTACACCTTCCCATAAAATTTAATTACCATTGGATCAAGGGTTAAGAAGTAATTGCAAAAATCGGGAATTAGGGTTTCGAAAGGGGCAAGACCATAACTCCTCAACCACACATCCAAATGAAGTGGTTCAAAGCCCATTGGAAAGATCTTGGAAAATCCTACAAAAGCCTCAAAGTGGTCCATGATCAAAAAATGCATATAATTGGAGTTATGACAAGATTCGTTTGAAGAAGGGAAATAACTTAGAAAAATTCTAAGTTATTTAGCCTTTTTAAGTGGTTTTTTCAGAAACTTGGAAGGGTTTTTCAACCTAGTTCCATCAAGAATTTGGAAATTCCCAAAACATGAAAGTTATAGAGCTACTTAAGGGATTTCCAAATTATGGTAGAACTCCTCAATAGCATGTTTGAGCAGGAAGTTATGCACCATAGAAGTTTGGTCTGTCACACTTGAAACCACTTTGCCAAAAATTCTCAAATTTGTATTTTCACAACTTGGGCCATTCTCAGCCCTTGGATCTTGATTCAAACTGATAATGTGAGGCATGGATGGAGAGAAAACCAGAAAAAAGGATGGTTTAGTGAACATAGCAAGTTGTTGCAACTTGTGCAATATTATATTCAAATGTAAGAAGGAGAGAGAAACTTTTCATGCTAGAACTGTTGCAGCTGGCTCACCCTACCTTCATAGATCATCTCAGTCACTTCATGTCCATCTCCACTTGAGTTTTCTGATCTCCTTTGAACTATGGAGCTGATAGGAGAAGATCTTGCAAGATTCATTTGAAAGATCTCATGAAACTCCCTCCAAAAGTGAAAAATACAAAGCTACCCTCACTCTTGTTTTGGCTATAAATAGAGGCCTCTCCCATGAGTTTATACACACCATAGAAATCTCAAAAAACCAGAGAAACAATAGCGCTCATTCTCCTCTCATTCCTTAAGAACCTCAAAATTCCAAAATCTCCATTTTCACCAAAAAGCTGTCTTGAGCAAAACTCTACTCAAGACCAGTTCTACCATCTCTAAGCCTCTCAAAATCATCCACGCAATCCCTAAATATGGTATAGAAGGTGACTATACACTCAAACCTCTCAAAAATATCATTTTCACAAAAGTCAACCTCCACACCCTAATAGTTTGACTTTCTTCCACTTTGAAAGCCAAATCCTCACTCAAACCATTTCTTACCATTCTAACACTCCTAACACCTCCTATACATCATATCTCAAGTGTCTAAGCCATAAAAAATCAGCTGGAAATCACTTAACTCCAACTGTCTTGAAAGTTGGTTTTTGTTGCTTCAAGAGGAAGCAAGCTTTGTCTCTTTGCAAAGGAAGGAGAATCTCTGGGTTTCTAAGCTTTTTAGCTTGCTCAAGGCTTGTCTACAAAAGGTATGTGACATTCTAACTCCCTACTAATCATACATTATCATGTATTATCATTTTGTGGTGATTTTTGTGAAAACATACCATGGCTGCCCCATTGAGGTTCTTTGTCAAGAACTCTAGTTTCCATGACCATGATGCTTGTTTTGTTAATATTTTGTCATTTGTAGATGATATATGGATGATATGTTACAAGTTGTTACTTTAATGTCATGCTTAACTTGTTTGTGAAGATTTTGGCCATGTAGTAGATTTAGGATCCAACTTTGAAATAATGATACGCTTGCCCTAGGCTTGTTAGACCTAGCTCATTAGTGATGTTTGACTCAACTTGTAAGTTGCTCATAGATTCCCCCCTTGCCCTTGATCATGTTTGAATCAATGTGGCCCTTGTTTTCACATTATGATATTTTCATGTCTTTCTTGCCTATCATTACTAGGAAGAGGGTGTTGAGTTGTTATGCTTGCTATTTCTTGTACCTCAAGTCTTTGGTTAATGTTTGATCTTACTCATGATATTTGCTTTGGTGGAGATGTGAGAAACATGAGTTTGGTCATAAGGACTGTTATGAGAGTTGGTTGATTTTGCTGTCAAATGTGGTTTTACATACCATTTCTGTTTGGATCAGTTTGTTGCTTGATTTTAAGATTGTGGACTCACTTGTTTACTTATTTTAAGAATGTGTATGGTGTTTTTATGCTCAAAATCTTCTTAAGTGTTCAAACTGACTTGTCATTGCTTCACTTGCATTTTAAACATCATTGATACCACCAACACATCATTTTCTGTTTCAGTCAATTCCTACATGATTTATGTGCATGGAATCACTGCCCTATTAATTTGAAATTTGTGTGTGATGTTATTCATCTCAAACTGTCATGAAACATCCTGGCTGCTACATATCATTCACAAAAAACGGTTTCATATTCCAACAAAATACCAAACTTTGTTCCAATTGCTATGAGCTTGATTTCAATGCATGACCACTTTCCTTATGATATTTATGATGTGTGCACATTGGTTATTTGTGTTGTCCTGGCCTGTTTTCACAATTCATCTTCCAATTGCACTTATACACTAAATCTGCCACAACATACCCAAAGTTGTATTTCTGTTTGTATATGCATGATCTTTGAGTTGTAACTCACCCATATGTTTGATCCTAATGTGTGTTGATGATTGGTTTGGTCAATAATTGCTTGCTCATTTCATCTTCCAATTGCATTTTTGGGCCAAAATCACCATGAACATACCAAATTCTTGGTTTCTTACAAGATGCATTTTTTCTGAGTTGTAACTTACTCTTTTCCATATTTATGATGTGTGTGTGATGTTTGTCAACATGAGACCACTTGATCCTAATTAGACCAGTTTGTACTATTTCTGCCAAAACTTGTTTTTCAAGACTAAACCTTTTTGAAATGGCAGTTGCCCCAGTCATGCAGGTCTTGTTTGATTTGGATTTGGTTAATCACAAACTTGCTATCAAGTTCATTTGTGAATTGAAGTTTTATCAGTACATGATCTTCTGCTGTCTTATGTTCTTTACATCAAAGTTGGGATTACATTTGTTTAACAACATTAGGAACTGTCACCTAAAACAGTTTGATTTAGTGTGTGGTTTTTGTCATTTAGCCAACTATGGATGTCATAAGGGCCACATTTTGAACCTTTTGCATTGTAGTAAAAAATGATCTGATATAACATATTCAGGCTGTGTCACCTGTCATACCAACAAATACCACTTTCACAATCCTTACAATATGATGTGTATGAGATGTGCAGCTCATGTTGAAATACCAAAGTTTCTGACTGTCATCTCTTGTAGCTTGTTAACTGCTGTTTCATCATAGATTTCATGACTAGTTTGTAGTAGTTTTGTTGTGTTGTGATTTGTGTTATGTGGTGGCCTAACTTGAACTGGATTTGTTCTTATTCTGTACATGGTATACCTTGCTGTTCATGTTTGTTCTTGAAGTTGAGTTCATTAATCCACATTGCTTGAGTCACCAAAGTTGGACTGATAATACTTGCAATGTGTATATAGGGTGTGTGATCTGTTATCCTACTCCTTTATCTTTTAATAAAAGCTTGATCTGTGTCATGTCCAAAACATGTTGCCTATGCCTTAACAGTACTTTACTGCTTGGTTCATGTTTGATTGAAAGAGTGTTGCTTATAACTTTGGTTGTTAAAATCTGGATGGTGGAGTTTTGCTTGCATTAAGGTCTAGCATTTATTTGCTTCTCAAGTTCCATTTGAACTGTTGCCTTGGTGTGTGGAAATCCTTAATCTCTAGCCATTTAGACTGATAGCAGTTGCTGTCCTAGTTCACTACTGCTGTCTGATGCACATTTCACTTCAGTCAGTATAAAAATCAGAAGCCTGATCATGTTTAGAGTTTGGCATCCTTTGAAATTCACAATTTCCAAGCTAACAGTAGGATTAGAACTTGGATTCAATTTCTGTTTGGAACTTCTTGACCTAGGTATTGAACTGTCTTTTTCTTAGACATTGTCATGTTGAAGCTTGCCTCTACGTTATCAAAACTGTGTTCACATGTTGTACCACCAAACCATCTAAAAATCTGCCACAGTTGTAACTGTCTTATGATACCAATTATCACAAGTTTGTTATATCCATGAGACTGATTGTTGAATGTTGTTTAGCATTGCCATGATGAGATCCATAGTAAAACTTTCATAGCTGCCTAACTGCTATCTTGCTGTTGCATCTTCATTTTCAACCATAGCCAAGTTTGTTGATTTTCCAGTTTGATAATATGATTGCAACTGTTGTTGATCAGAACAGGTGGTAACCTGTGGTAGTTTAACATTGTCATGCTAATGCTTATCTCTTCATGTCTACCAAAAATTGTTTTGACACATTGATTGTAGTGTTGCAGTTTTCAAACCATGTGGATTTATTTCAACTCACATACCATTTTGTGGCCTAGATACTTGTTGAGCCACTTTTCTGTTGGAATTCATCCCTTGCTATATTTCAAACATGTGCAAATTAGTTTTGGTTTTATACTCATGTATTTTGATCATAACATCTTGGTACATGTCCATATCATGCTTATGATTGCAACTCATATGTCATTTCTCAATCCAAGGCTGTTTTGCTTTAGTTTCTTGTTAGAACACTTTTTATATCACCTTTATGGTTTGCTCATGCTGTTCAATCCTTCTGTTCACTCCTGATTCAATTTGTAATAATCAAAATGTATTTCAATCACCAAATTTGCAACTGCCATCGTGTTTCATTTTCTATGTGTGATCTTCAAAAACCAACTGTACCATCATGATCCTTGTTCAATTCTACCTAAGATTGATCTAAAGTTTGCTAAAATTGGTTAAGAATTGAGCAAGTTGACATCAAAACGCATTTTGAAAAATGTCTTGGTTTTGGTTCTTTGGTTTTGCCTAGAAAATCCACAAAGCGCGCCTTATATGTTTATGGGGGTTGCTATATCAACGGATGTATAGCCACCCCAGTGGTAAGCAACTTACTCATAATCATGCCTTTTAATGCCTAGACCTGGGTTCGATCCCTGAGGAGGATCAACCCTTTTGCTTCTTTTTTTAGTTTTCTTACGCGCCATGTGTAAGCTGAGGGGCGTGGGTTCAGCTCCACCCCATGCATTTTATTTTATTCTTTTGTTTGTCATGTTTTATTTTTATATTAATTCATAAAACTTTCAAAAATCATAACTCTCTCATTTTTTACCCTTTTTTGTCCATTCTTTTTGCAATGTATTTGTTTTGGTATCTACTTTCATGTGGTGTAAAAATTGTACTTGTTATTATTAATTGGGTTGCCTTTTGTCTATGTGGAAATTTGTTCTTTTTTTTGAGATCGTTATGTCACTTGTCGATGATTTCCTTTTAAATGTGCTTGTTTCTTCTTGTGAGATTTCTTGCATCCCATTTTAGTTAATATGCTAGGGAACTCTCCTTTGGTTGTCACCATAATTCTATGTTTTTTCCTCCTAAATTATGAGGTTAAACTGATTTACCTGTGTTTGATTATCATCTATGCATGTTGTTGTTACATTTGTTATACCTTGAATCTATAACATGTTTACTTTCAAATTGTGATTTGTTTACATAGTTGTCACTTTCATGTACTTGCAATCTTTGTTAAGATCTTGTTTTCAATCTTTGTTAAGATATGTCCTCAATCTTTGTTAAGATATGCTCCAATCTTTGTTAAGATGATTGATTATTAGTTGTAACCATTGGTATTATTGGAAGTATCTGCTTATTGTAATATGCATGCTTACTTGTCTTAATCTTGTTTCATTCTTACTTTATTAAGTATTCTTTCCCCAAGTGATGGAACTTTTTAGTTCTCATCCAAGTTGTCTCCCTCTCTCTCCTTCCAAAAGAAAAGTCTCTCCATTGACCCTTGTGTCATGTATAGCTCATTTACCCTTCCCTTGACTTTGTAAAGTCATCCTAACCCTAGTGTAGTTAAGATAGAACATATAAGCCATTAGACTTTGCTTCAAGTCTAGAAAACCTACCTTCACTAGGAGTGTTCTTCAACTAGAACCCTAGGATGGAGTTTGTAAACTCTATGTAAGAATCATAGTAATGATTACTTACTCCCCTCTTGAGTGTTATAACATAGATCTAGAGAGTTTTGGTAAACTCTATACAAACATTGTTATGTTTGTTCCCCTTTGAACCTTGATCATAATAAAGTGTTCTTCAACCCTAGTGAGGTGAACTACGATTGCTCTGATTCTATCCTAGTTAGGATACGTAGGCAGAGGACGCGACGTCTTTGCGAGCAAGCTTAAAAACTATCTTTAGGTCTTAACCTTCACCTTTTTACCTAATCCCAATCCTTAGTAAACATTTAGCAAACTTAGCATGCAAATAAACAAAAGGTTCCTGTAGAGTACTACAGATGTTTAGGATGTGAAATACCTACCCTATGCATAACCAACCCCCGATCCCCGAATCTCTTAGCGTTGTTGTTACATCGCGCAAAAGGTTCTTTCTTTCTTTAGACCTTTCCTTTGGATAAATTAAAGTCCGGTTGTGAATTCAAAGAATTTAAGATTCAAGTTAATCAATAGCTTGGTATCACGATTCTCACCGCAACATCCACTTCTTCAAAACAATAGTTCCATGATCTCATAGACTTGATTAACATATCAAGTTTGAGTAGACAACCTCCATCATGTGTTAATGATCCACAACCAATCTTAATACCAGATACCTTGAAGAGCACCAGCTTATATAACTCATCCTCAGAAGAACCAAACATGCCAAAGCCTGATTCTTTAGGAAAGAGTAGTCACAAGAATAGACCAGACAACAACTACAAGAAATCCAGATTTCTTTAAGAAGAGAAATATTCAAGATGTCAGAGATACTTTCCTAGACCCTTATCCTTGACCTCCAAGATGAATACATAATCCCATGGAAGAAATTTGAGCACAACTTCTACACTCCTATGTACCTAGATCAGAAATAAATTGACCAAAATAATATTCATCAAGATAAAGATGTCTTCATCTTCACTTGTATCTTAAGATCCTTGGAGAAAACCTGAATCTCTAGAGACTTCTTTACATGTGTCTAGAACTAGACCACATGATGCTGATATGATGTTCCATCATTTGGTTGAACATCAGATCCTTGTAGTAGTCCAAACAGATCCAAGGACCAGATACTTGAGCATTGATGATGCAACAACTGATGACACACCTTGGCTTCACCTTCCTTGATCATCAACTAAGGATAATCCATTAAATACTTGTGAATATCACAAATAGCAATGAATCTTAAATCCTGATAAGAAAACCTTCTTGGATTATCCACCTGATGTTAGTCCTTGAGTTTTTGCAACGAGAAATGTTGCACCTCCTGAACACCAGCAATCTTAAGCTTCAAGAACATGGATAACCAGTTTAATACTTGTGCATTCCACAAAGAGAAATTGATCTTAAATCCTTGTTCAATAAACCATACATCTTATAGGGAAGACCATTCAACAAATATTTACACTTCAATAATACCAATAAGTATTCTTTAGTGCAAGTATCTTTATGTGTCAATCAAAATGTTGACATCAAGACTGACACCCTTGACTCATCCTGCCTATGACTTTCTCTTGCTGGTGAAACCATTGCAAATCATGGATGGTGAAAATGAATCACCTTCCATTATCTTCAAGATGATGAACATTCATCATCACTAGAGAACTGTAGATGACTGTCTTTAGAAAGAAAACCAGATTATCTTCCCTGTTCATATAATCACGAATAGAGATGTCTTATGAGCGGACTTGAAAGAGATCTCAAGTGTCTTTAGTCAATCTTCAAAAACGTGATAAGGATAGTTTATTAATTTCTTAGACCATGAATTTGGTAACTTATAACTCTCCTCTTCTGACTTTAAAATACCTGATGATACCAAACTTCCAAGTACCAAGTCAACAAAGGCAAACAACACCAAACAACTCTCTCCACTCCATTACTCCCTGCTGGAACGGCTAGAACTTCCATAGATGCTGATACCTTCGTGGAAAATATTTGAAGAGGATAAACAGAGTATTCAATCTAGCTTTACTAAGGTCCTTTCATTAGAAACACATGCAGCAGAACAACAACACATCTTCAATAGGCTCCAGTCAAGATGTCAAGACATCTTAGAGGATACCTTGCAGAAAAGAACCTCAACACCTACAACATCTTGAACATATTCACAGAAGTAAAAGACAACCAACCAGTAGCTGTCATCCTTGATCCAATACCAATCATTCCAGATATCCAATGAATGGTCTAATTGCACAAACATACACCTTGTTTAATGAGCCAGAGAGTAACTCCCAAGATCTCATCTAAAAATAGACAGGATGCCCCCTCTGATACGAATTGAAATTCTGGAATAGCAGATTGTAGATGTCCTAACAACATGTGACGATATTGTTCTCTGTATAACTTTAAAACAAGGGAAAAATAATCAAGCTGATACTCTAAATATCAGCAATAGAATCACGCAAATGTTTCAACATATCTGGGGGCTACCAAGCCAGGAAGAAGAATCCACTATCAGCAGTATAGTTTTATGTAAACAACCTCAGGTTTACAGTAAATCGAATCTGATTTATCTATCACTACCCAATGAAAACTTTATCTAAGAACTCCATCCTAGATAAGAAAAACTTATCTCACTCCCTTAATCACCTCCTATTATATCTAAAAGTTACAATTGATAGCAACTGCATCGTCCTACTTAAAAAACCCCTCTTTCAATGTGAAGTTCAGCCAAGCCACCTTGACTAGCAATCCTCCTCAGATTCTATTGGATTTGCTTCAAAGCTTCATCCAAGAACAATATACAATTCATTACCTCAAAGCTTCTGAATCTGTATAAACAACTATGTCTACCACAATGTATCCAACTGATAAAAAAGGAGACTTACAACGCAAGAAAGCTCTACGACTCTCAAAACCCTAAACCCTTATTTCCCTTTACGAAAGTGTTACAAATAATTAGTTATACAACCCTATGTCTAAGTCTTCTTTTATAACCATCAGCTATCTTGGGCTTCAAATCTTTTATCCTTGATCCACTACTAAACGCGCCTTGAATCTTGGAGCAAATTTAAAATCAAAACCTACTATATTTGTCCAGATGTCGAGTCTTTATGCTGGGACATCTCATTCGACATCTTTGTTCTCTGGAAGAATTCTTCATGTTGGATCATCTTGTTCTTCATCAAGTTTTACCAAAATTTAATCAAACCTCAGAAGCTTTCAAATAATAACAATATCCACTAATTATTTACATTAATAATATTCAACTTATATACTAATATTATTTAATTAGTCATTCTCACCACACCACCAAGTTATACATAATTAGTCACACACCTTTCACCCTTAGATTCTATAATTCTAAGGTCACTACCCCTACCACAGGGTAGCCCAACAAATCAAAAACACCGATCACTATGCCAAAAAAGACCTTTAGCAGCGCTTAAAAGCGCTGCCTAAAGTGGCGCTTTTGTAGGTAAAGGCAGCGCTTTTTTTTAAGGCAAAAGTGCTACTAAAGGTCCCCTTTAGGCAGCACTTCTTTATAAAAGCGCTCTCTAATATCACCTTTAGGTAGCGCTTTTTCATGAAAAGCGCTCTATTCCCCCCTTTAGCAGCGCTTTTGAAAAGCGTTGTCTAATATATTGTTTCTTCAGACTTTTAGCAGCGCTTTTTAATAAAAAATACTCTCTTTCCCCCTATAGCAGAACTTTTGAAAGTGCTTTCTTATGTATTGGTTTTAGCAGCGCTTTTAAATGAAAAACGCTCTCCCCCCCTTAGCAGCGCTTTTCTATAAAAGCGCTACCTTAGGTCCACTTTTGGCAACGCCTTTCTTAGAAAGCACTTTCTTTTATTCAAGTTTATGGATGTTTTCAGAAGCACTTTTTTAACAAGCACTTTTTGTGAAAGCGTTTTTTGTTAGAAGCGCTGTCTATTGTGCATTTTTTTAAGAACCGTTTTTTTGTTAAAATCGTTGGCATAGTCTTATTTAACGTAGTTCGGCTAACTACGGGCGAAGGTGGGGAAAGGTTGCTCGCCAAGACATCGCCGTCTTGTGCCTACGTATTCTCATCTGGTATGAGAAATCAGAATAAACGTAGTTCGGGATAACGAGAACACCGGTTGGTTCAAAATGTTTTAACCAAGTAAGGTTAACAACTAGTTCTAGCAGTTAGGTGTATGCAGCTCAACCATTGGAGACTTAGGCGTTACCTGTTTGCGGTAGAACCAAGAGTTAACAAAACTCTCTTTTCTGAAAAAGGTTTTCCACATTAGGATCCTGAAGGATAAAAAGGTTTGAAGTTTGTTTTTGTGTTTTTTAATGAAGTGAATTAATTCGGTTTGTGATTCACGTTGCACTAAAGACTATGACGTAGGGGTGAATGCATCGCATATCGCCCCTAAACGGGACGTACACTAAACACTCTAGACGAGCGAGAGGAGACCCCTCACTCATCATTTCCCATGTAGCTTAAGGAGCGTAGCGCACAATGTTCATCGCATTTATTAGATGAGTTAGAATTATTTTGAAATGAGAATAAA
The DNA here is from genome assembly GCA_963859935.3 of Lathyrus sativus. NCBI lineage: Eukaryota > Viridiplantae > Streptophyta > Magnoliopsida > Fabales > Fabaceae > Lathyrus > Lathyrus sativus. The sequence goes on from OZ012735.1 coordinate 939,973,959, forward strand.
AGAGACGCACGGAAGGTCTAAGGGAAACTCGGCCCTAACGTTGTCATTCAAAATGGTCCTAAGGTTAGGATTGAAAGGGGAACCTCTACCCTAATGTTAGCATGCATGGTTTGAGTCCTAATGTCTATCATAACCAACCTTAAACAAGGAAAGTTAGATCCTAGGGGAACATGGAAAAGAAGAAGAAGAAGAAGAAAGATCAAACACAAATGAGAGCTAAAATAGGGATGCAAACATGGAATGCAACACACAAGCAAAGGGAGGAACGAAGTGTGGGGTAAATACCACCACAAGCACATCTCAACCTTTATTAATTCAAGAAAGAAAGATGCAAAACACAAGAGGAAATGCAAATGCAAGAAGGCAAGCAAACATGAACATGCAAGCATATCATCAGTACGAACAACAACACATAAGTGTGCATCCAAGTGGAAAACAAACACAAGTCGACGAAGTCTCGACTAAACAACCAAAACAGCGACATATATACCAAAACATTTCACTTCTGATGCATCATATTGAACTATGATGATTCGATGTGAAACGATACTCAAACAAGCAAGAAAAACAGCAAAACAGGCCTGCTAACACAGTGTTAATCGATTAACCATTGAAAAATGAGTGAAAATTTGAAAATTTTAGTTGGTTAATTGATTAACCATATAGGTTAACTGATTAACACTATTCCAACAGCAGAAAACAACAGCAAAAAAGCACTTTTCAGCAACTTATCACTTAAGCAAACATCCACATGATCGCATAAACAATTGTGCACGAAATTAAACCATAAAACAGTGATCTAAACAAGATGTAAACACATTTAAACAACAAAATCACAAATCAAATGGATCAAGAATGAATCAAATCAATCAAAGATGAAAATCCACATGATCATGCAAAATAAGTTCGAAACATCAATAGATCTAGGATTCCAACCTACGAAGCAGAGATTTGCTTCGGTAATTGTTGATTCAACTCCAATTGAACAGATCCAAGCGAGATATCCGGAAAACTTCAAGATCCAATTGAATTCTTATAGTAAGAATGAAGATTCACCAAGATCAAGCCAAAATAAACCAAATAATCACTTCCAAAATCACTTCCAGATTCAGATCCAATTTTGCACGAAAATTGGATGAAGAAATTAATTCAATGGAGAGAATGGATGAAGGTTTAGCTCTTAGAAATCAGGGATTCTAATGAAGAATCAATGATTTCAATGAGAAGAGATTTGGTGAGTGTTTTGGAGTTGGAAGATTGAGAGAGAATTGAGATGAATTCTGAAAATGAGAGTGAATTATGAGAGATTAGATTGCTTTGGTTTGGAGTGGATCACTTAAATATCACTTAGGCTTTGATCCAAATGAGAGGTTTGGATTATGGTTTGTGAAATTTGGTTTGGAATGAGGAATGGGCATTTGGAGAGAAAATGAAATTAACCAAATTTCAAATAGGTTCTAGATCCTTCCCAAATGTAAAATTGAATTTCCAAGTGATCAAAATTGGACCCAAAGTGGCTTGCATTGAAAATTCACGTGCAGAGGCAAAAATTGCACTGGTTAATTGATTAACCATATGTGTTAATCGATTAACACCTTTAAAAATCTCACTTATGAGAATGCTTGCGCCAAATGTGTTAATCGATTAACACCTTCAAAATTTGGTTAATTAATCAAGTCATATGGTTAATTATAATCATGAGAATGCTTGCGATAATCTGAGCTGAAAAATGCCCTGCAAAATAAAATAAAATCAGTCGCCCGACCGCTGGGCAAAATAAATGCCAGAGACTCTGATGCTTGTTGTTCAGGTTCATGCACTGAGATGAATGAGTCACAGGAAAACCTTGATACCCTGTCTCAAGAAGGAATGTTATGCTATGTAGAAATGCGAAAATGCAGAAAAGCAAAAGCCAGTTAAGGTTAAAACAGAAAGGCAAATTTTGGGGTGCAACACCAGGTCACAGTGGCGAAGAGAACAACATAGGCGAAAGGCTATCAAGGACGCTCAGGTACCAAGACAGGGAGAGTCGAGTACCAATATTGACAATCCAGGTGGAAAAGTTGAGAAGATGCCTATAAGGTGAAAGCTATTTGGTGTTCCGCAGTACCATCCAGAAAGGAAAGTCAAAGAGGATGATAACATGACTGATAACTTCGACAACGAGTCTGCAGCTTCCCTCGACATTATAGTGAATGTCGTATCTGTTATGCCCAAAGAGTTTCGCCAAATTACAGAAGTAGAAGATGTGAATCAAAACACTGAGATGGAAATGCTGGCACACAAGCCTGTGTGTTATTACATAATGAACAATGGGCGTGTAGAGGAGCAAAACTCTTTCTTTGAACGCCCTACAAAGGTTATGAAAGGTCACTTACAGCCTCTTTACATTACTGGAAAAGTGGAGAACATGCCTGTGAACAAGATACTGGTAAATTGTGGTGCAACTGTGAACCTGATGCCCCGGTTCCTACTAAGGAAAATTAGGAAGTGTGACGATGATACCAAACCCCACAACATGGTTCTGTCGAACTATGAGGGGAAAGTTGGCTCTACGCTAGGAGTAATTCAAGTTGATCTCACCGTGGGAACAATTACTAGACCCACAGTTTTTATGGTGGTTGAAACTAAAGCCAACTACAACATGCTCCTGGGAAGAGAGTGGATCCATGACGTAAGAGTTGTACCTTATTCCATGCATCAGAGAATTACCGTTTGGAGGCCAGATGGTATAGTGGAAAATATTGAAGCAGATCAAGGGTACTTTAAAGCCCCTATCAGTCAGGTTGACAGGAAACAATTTGATAAGCACCTGGTGAACATTTCTCCATGTCCTCTAGCAGATTTTGAGTTCACACCAGACAAAGACACATTCCATTCATTATACTTGCATCCTGACGAAGGTTTTAGATGGGACAAGGAGGTTCCAGGAGGAAGGCTTCCATGCTTAAGCAAGTCTCCAATAGACCCCACAGGGTGGGGAAGTGAGTTTAGTGATCATGATTGAATTTGAAGCGTTGAAGAGAATTTCGGCCTATGTGGCTGAAACAAAATTACAAGCGGCTCTGGAAGCTGCTAACAACAACATGGCTGATAAAGACAATTCTGAATTTCACCAAGAATTTCTTGGTAAGGACTTCGACCCAAAAACTAGAGAGCAAATTCAGAGGCTCGACGCCATTTATGAAGATGAGCCTTTGGGGTTCGAAAAAGATCCGCTGGCGAATAATGTTAAAATGCTAGCACAAGATCCTTTAGAATAAATTGACCTCAGTGAGGGGGCACTCAAAAGGCCTACATACATCAACGCCAATTTGAACCCCCAGCTAAAGGTCGAAGTGGTTCAATTGTTGAAGGAGTTCAAAGATTGCTTCACTTGGGACTATGACGAGATGCCAGGTTTGAGTAGGGAGTTAGTTGAGCATAGGTTACCTATGACACCTAGAAAACGGCCAGTCAAACAAGGCCTAAGACGGTTTGCACCAGAGATGCTGTCAAAGATCAAAGAGGAAGTCGAAAGACTGCTTCATTGCAAATTCATTCGCACTGCTAGGTACATTGAATGGTTGGCCAATATAGTACATGTCATAAATAAGAATGGTTCTTTAAGATTTTGCATAGATTTTAGAGATTTAAACTCTGCAACTCCAAAAGACGAGTACTCAATGCCAATAGCAGAGATGTTGGTGGATTCTGCAGCAGGGCATGAATACCTTGGCATGTTTGATGGATATTCTGGTTACAACCAAATATTCATTGCTGAGGAAGATGTTCCTAAAACTGCTTTTCGATGTCCTGGGGCTTTAGGCACCTACGAATGGATAGTAATGCCTTTTGGCCTTAAAAATGCTGGTGCCACGTATCAGAGGGCAATGAATTCAATCTTCCATGATTTTATAGATATGTTCATGCAAATTTACATTGATGATATTGTTATAAAATCTATTTCTGGGAAGAACCATATTGACCATCTTCTACAGTCCTTTTTAAGGATGAGAAATTTTGTCCTCAAAATGAATCCTCTTAAATGTGCTTTCTGTGTGCAGGCATGAGATTTTCTAGGCTTTGTGGTCCACAAGAAAGGGGTCGAAATAAATAAAAACAAAACCAAATCCATAATGGAAGAAAAAGCGCCATCAACCAAGAAGGAGTTGCAGTCACTATTAGGCAAGATTAATTTTATGAGAAGGTTTATATCCAACCTAAGTGGCAAGACACAAGCTTTTTCGCCATTGCTTCGTTTCAACAAAGATGGTTTCGAATGGGGCACCTACTAAGATAAAAGTATGAGATTGTATATAGTTGCATCTGATAAAACTTTAGGGAGCACGCTAGCTCAAGAGGATGAAGATGGAGTCGAAAGAGCCATTTATTATCTTAGTAGAGTTTTAAACGATGCAGAAACTAGGTATAACATGATTAAAAAGTTATGTCTATGCTTGTATTTCTCTTGTACTAAATTAAAGCAATATATAAAGCCTGTTGATGTGTATGTTTCGTTTCATTTTGATGTTATAAAACATATGTTATCTAAACCTATCTTGCATAGTCGAATTGGCAAGTGGGCATTAGCACTAACAAAATATTCTTTAACATATCAACCCCTAAAGGCTGTGAAAGGGAAAATAGTGCTAGACTTTATAGTTGACCATTCTGTCAATGAAAAGGATTTAAATTATGTTGAGTTGAAGTCTTGGAAATTATACTTTGATGGATCGAGCCACAAAAAAGGAATAGGAGTAGGTATATTCATTATTTCTCATGAGAAAATTCCAACAAAATTTAAATTCAGAGTCGAAAGGCCTTGCTCTAACAATGAGGCTGAATATGAGGCACTGATTGCTGGCCTTGAAATTTTGTTAGAATTGGGGGCAATTAGAGTCGAAATAATGGGAGACTCAGAGTTGGCGATAAAGAAAATCACAAAGGAATAAAAATGTGTTAAAGAAAATCTCATTATGTACTTTGTGATAGCAAATAGGCTATTGAAGAAATTTGAAGTAGTGGCCATCCAACACATACCCATAATAGAAAATCAGATTGCTAATGACTTAGCTCAAATTGATTCTGGATACAAAGTATCGAAGGAAAACCTTCAGGAAGTAATTGAAGCAAGAGGGAAAGTGGTAGCTGTTGGATTGTGCCCATCAGATTTGGAAACAATTAAGCTTGGGTGCGAGCTGAAGTTTTCTTCACCACAGGTGAAAAGGTCTGGTGAAGTTCAGGATCTTCTTGTTCTTCCTCTTCCTCTGCTTCTTCCCCTTCATCTTCATCTTGTTCTTCTTCCTCTCTTTCTTATTCTTCTTTGTCTTCTTCCTCTTCAATCACAACTTCTTTACCCCTATCACTGGTGGACGGATGGTCATCTTGGTTGTGAACCTGTTCAGGATGTAGTTCCCTTCAGTCCTCAGGAACAACTTGATTTAGATTTTCAATAGTTGGTTGGTCTGTAGGAATACTTTCCTGTTCGACAACCACTTCTTCAGTAACCATAGGTTCAGCTTGATCGAAAGTAGGTAGACTAGAAGCCTCATCATCCCCATAATCAGAACCTTCAGCCTGAGCGTGTTGAGTATTGGTCTAAACCGGAGGAGGAACATTTTCTGCGGCAGGAACAAGTTGGTTAACCTCACTCAAGCCAGAGCCAATATCAGAAGAAGGATGATAAGTTGGCTCACCTTGACTATTAGGGAGGATGGTGGCAAAATTGCCTGAAGCTGGAGAAGGGTTGGAGATGATTATATCAGCCTGTAGTTGTTGGATTGTCCCCATCAGATTTGGAAACAATTAAGCTTGGGTGCAAGAATGGCGAAAATTTTGAAAATTTTGCTATAGACGGTCTAATAGATGAAGATTGGAGAAAGCCTATAGTTGAATACCTGCAGAACCCAACAGCTTCGACAGAACAAAAAGTCAGGTATCAAGCCTTAAGTTATATACTTATAGGTAATGAATTATTTAAGAAGACCCTTGAGGGAGTCTTGTTGAAATTCCTTAATGAAACAAAGGCGTATTTGGCGCTTTTGGCAGTTCATAATGGGGCTTGTGGAGCACACCAAGTTGGCCATAAAATGAAATGGTTGTTATTTCGACAAGGCATGTATTGGCCTACTATGCTGAAGGATTGCATAGAGTTTTCCAAGGGGTGTCAAGAGTGTCAGATCCACGCTGGCATATATCATATTTCTGCAAGTGAGTTGCACTCCATAGTGAAACCATGGCCTTTTAGAGGATGGGCTTTGGATATAGTGGGAGAGATTCGACCAACATCATCAAAGAACTAAAGATATATCTTGGTTGGCATTTACTATTTCACCAAATGGATTGAAGCAATACCATTAGCAAACGTAGGTCAAGAAGATGTTATCGAATTCATCCAAAATCACATTATCTACAGATTTGGTATTCCAGAAACAATTACCACAGATCAAGGGTCAGTTCTTACTGGTCGAAAGATGCAGGAATTTGCCAAAGAAATAGGTTTCAGACTTTTAACTTCCACGCCTTATTATGCTCAGGCGAACGGGCAAGTCGAAGCTACCAACAAGGTGGTGATTGGACTAATTAAGAGGCATGTGGGAAAAAAAGCCTAGAAATTGGCATAAGACGTTAGACCAGATCCTTTGGGCATGTCGAACTTCCCCCAAGGAGGCTACTAATACTACTCCATTTTAACTTACTTTTGGTCATGATGCAGTATTGCTTGTGGAGATATGTGTGCAATCTGTAAGAATCCAAAGACATCATGAGATCCCTGTTGAATCCTACCGGGTAATGATGATGGACGAACTAGTGGATTTGGATGAAGAAAGGCTTAGAGCCTTAGAGTTATTAAGGAGACAAAAGAAGAGGGTCGAAGAATCATATAACAAGAAACTTAAGTCGAAATCCTTTTTATGTGAGGATCTAGTTTGGAAAATAATCTTGCCTATAGATCGAAAGGATAGAACTTTAGGCAAATGGTCTCCTTAATGGGAAGGTCTATTTCAAATTATACAAGTGTTCTCCAATGGGGCCTATGAGATTGAAGAATTAGATACAGATAAAAGAATCTTGAAAGTAAATGGAAAGTATTTGAAAAAATATAGGCCTATCTTGCAAGAAGTTCATATCAAAACGTAAATTTCATTAAAAGGCACAAAAGCCAAAATGGGCAAAAAAGGATAACATGGCATACAAAGTAGAGGAGAATCAACACAACAATCTGGAAAATCAAACAGAAAACTACTCATAATCTCTCAAATCAAGAGATTTGAGGAACTCCATGTAGTCTTCATCAACTTCATCACCGAAATTGCTGGTGTTGGAACACCCCTTCTTGGGAATTTTCATCCTGGTTTCACTCTTCTTGGCGCGATAATTTGCTCTAGCAGAGGCTTCAGGCTTCTTTTCCTCTTGAGCCTTCTTAGGAACGTCAGGCGTCTTTGTTTCTTCAACTTCCTCCTTAATGGTTGGTTTTCCTGAAGGATTACTCATGGTTGCTTTGGTGGGCATAAAACGTAGTCCTTGAAGAGAGATTTTATAAAAGCAAAAGTTTAGTTGGGAGTGGCTAGTCAAACAGTGGAGACACATAGATTGGTTGGAGGAGTATGCCTAAGAAGGCTACACTTTAAATACTATGGTAAAGCTAGAGGCTTATGCCGTTGGAGCATTATGTGGAACTAGAAATATGATGTTTTCCAGAAAAGAGGTAGAAGGCTTTAAATGCAAAGTTGACTCAAAAGTAAGGCCATGGATAAAATACATCATAATATGTGCCATAAAAATGTGTGTCGAAAGATGTGATGTGGCGCAAATAATTAATTCAAAAATATCATAAAGTAGAAAATTGTCATTACATAGAAGGCTTGAAAAGGCCAAGAAATAAGTGATGATTAAACGATACTATAACAGAGGTCAGTGAGACATCAGAAGGGAAGCTTCGACTTCAGTTGAGAAAAAGTCTTCATATGATGACTGAGGCGAGCCTCACACAGAGATTTGTCAAGTCTGGCTGCTGCAAGCTCTTTTTTAAACCTTTGAGCTGCATCGATGAGGTCGATGGCGCTCTTCAGCTCTTAGGCCATTTCATGATCGTCGAAGTGCTGCAGCTCAAGGTTGCGTTTTTCAGCATTAGAAATTTTTGTTTGAAGTTGCTTGAGTTGCTGCTTCCATGCCTCAATGTCTTTCTGATTGGAGGATATCTCTTCTTGTCGCTGTTTTTGAGCAACCTCCAATTGTTCGACCTTGGCTTCTGATTCTTGTGCACCAGTCCAAGCTGTACTCTCATGACCTGTAGTGTCCACAATAGTTTTCTGGATAGAGGAGAGCCGTTTAATCTCGGAAGATAAGTCATCCACCACAGCAGTCAAATCAATCAAGAAACCAAAAATTTCTGGGTAAATAGTGTTAAGGTCAAGTTTCTTGAGTTGGTCCTTTAAAAAGAGACAGGTTATTGGGTCTGAAGCCAGGACATTATGGATATATCCCCTAAAGAATTTCTTCTTGATATACTGGAGAATAGGACCAACAAAGTCATCTGAGGCTGGATGACCAGAAGGAGTCGAAGAGCCAGAAGAGAAACCACATTTCTGCCCAAGGATCCGTTTGGCATACTCCCTCGGGTTCAACCACTTAAGTGTCGCCAAAGGATCTTCAGGAGTTAAGATAGGAGCTGAAGTTTTCTTCACCATAGGTGAAGAGGTCTGATGAAGTTCAGGACCTTCTTGTTCTTCCTCTTCTCTGCTTCTTCCCCTTCATCTTCGTCTTGTTCTTCTTCCTTTCTTTCTTCTTCTTCTTTGTCTTCTTCCTCTTCAATCCCAACTTCTTCACCCCTATCATTGGTGAACAGATGGTCATCTTGGTTGTGAACCGGTTAAGGGTGTAGTTCCCTTGAGTCCTCAGGAACAGATTGATTTAGATTGTCAATGGTTGGTTGGTCCGTAGGAATACTTGCCTGTTCAACAACCAATTCTTCAGTAACCATAGGTTCAACTTGATCAAAAGTAGGTGGACTAGAAGCCTCATCATCCCCAGAATCAGAACCTTCAGCTTGAGCATGTTGAGTATTGGTCTGAACCGGAGGAGGAACGTTTTCTGCGGTAGGAACAGGTTGGTTAACCTCACTCAAGCCATAGCCAATATCAGAAGAAGGATGATAAGTTGGCTCACCTTGGCTATTGAGGAGGATGGTGGCAGAATTTCTTGAAGATGGTGGAGGGTTGCAGATGATTGTATCAGCCTGATAACATAAGTAAAGAAAATAAGGCTAAGAAAGTTGAGTAAAAGATGTAAACATAATAAAAGGTGGTGTGCATACCTGAGCAAGTGCAGCACCAGGACTTGAGTTGTCACTCCCATGGTCATTAGAAGTTGGCTTCGAAGTCACCATGGAAGGTTGTCTTTCGACACCACTTATAGTGGGTGTCTTCTCGAGAATTTCGGCCACCTTCGAAGGAGGTGGGCCAGTGGAGCCAGATGCCTTTGCAGGTTTTCTTCTCTTTTTTGTAAGAGTCTCCTCAGGAGACTCATCAGCATCTGAGGCAACGTGAGAAAAGGACAATACCAATGTGAGAAAAGAATACCAATGTGAGTCTCCTTAGGTTTTCTTGCCTTTCTTGGAAGGTGTTGGAGATTTTCGCCCAGTCTAGGAAAAAGGACAATACCAATGTGAGAAAAGAATCACATAATAAGAGAACAAGCAAAGGATGTGAAACATACCTGTTTGACTTCTGTTTCTTTGCCACTTTGAGACGTAGCAGCTCTAATGGAAGGGGTTTTTCTAGGCACAACTAGAAGACAGGAGATGATTACAAGTTAAATATTGTATAAGTGGTTATAGAACCATAAGTACAAGGCATCAAACCTTCATATATGTCAGATTCAACACGAACATCCTGAATCCCTATATGAAGGTATCCTTTGAAACTGTCTAAAGTATGCTTAATCAGAACCACTCGTCGAGCCTTTGGTTGAGACTGTTGTCGAAGGAGTTTTAGATCCTCGCCATAGATAAACCAATCTGGAAATGGAGGGGAAAGTGCCACTCCAAAATCAGAAGTAGGCAGGCGAGGGAACTTTGGAGGAAAAAGTTTAAAAGCTACCTCATAACGTTTCTCACGAGGGACGTTGGGAGGGATTTTTAACTGATCCGGTTTTTGCAGAAAGTTTCTCTTTTAAAGTGACAGCAGCCTCATGAATGGTTTGACTAAGATCATCTGGTTTATAGACAGTTTCAAAGTATTTTTGGAAAGCTTGGATTTCTTGGATATAAGCGAGCTTACTCTTTTTCATCTTGTCCTGCACATCAAGGAAAGCTTGGTCAAGCAATGAAGAGAAGGTGGTCACATTAAGAAAATGTTCAGTGTAATGCTTCGACCATCAGTGGTGGAATGAGGAAGTGCATAAGAAAGAAGGCTCAAAGAACATAGGCTAAAGAACTCCTTTCTTCTTATTCCAGTCGTCGAGAACAACGATAGCCAACTCTTCGTCGAAGCTGGCAGTGTGAAGAATAACTTGGCCTTTCCTTTCATATAAACATTTAGGAAAACTCTGGTCCAACCCAAACTGTCGAGAAACGAAGTTTGGTTGATATGCAATCAGGGTTGCTAGACCTCTTCCCAAGTTTAGCCTGTTGACAAGGAATCATGGAATTAAAAAGGCTTCCCAAATAACAACAGATTCATTGTCAAGCTTCCCATGAGGATTGGGAAATGGCCTCTTGAACCACACAAAGCCATATTTTCTTTCAGCAAAGGGTGCCATGCTTGGAGTAAACTCATGGCGCTTGGCAAACATCATGATATAACAAGTGAAGGCTCTTCTAAGAGTTTCGCCATCATCGTTAGGAGTCAACTGGACCAAACGGGGTCCTTCGATGCTCCTCCCTATGATCTCAGTAGAGGTTTCATCAACTAGCCCTTTTTTGGGAAGGCTAGCTTCAAAAGTTGCATTGAGCCACAACTGAAGCAGCCAAAGAGGACCATTCAAATGTACATAACCGTGGGCCTCTGTATGCTTCAGTCGAGAAGCTCCTTCACTGAGGGACTCATAGAGGTTCGCCAAAATGAGTTCACTCAAGAAGACCCATTTATTTTGATGAAGCTGATTAGCAAGAGGCAAGTACTTCTTAGCTACTTGCAAGGATTTGGTGAAAATCACGTATCTCGACAACCATACGGTGAGAAACGCTATATGCTCTTCGTTAGAAATGTCTTCTTTGTTTTGTTTGAAGTGGTGTTTGATAAAAAGGGCGTATGTGAGTTTGGAGCTCGAGATGTTGATGGTGTCTTCAACATCTATGTCTGGGTGATAGGGGATGCCATATGGGCGAAGCCCTGTAATGGCATCTATGTCGAAAAGGGTCGACGTAACCATCCCACATGGCAGATGGAAGGTGTAGTGGGTACTATCCCAAAAGTATAAAGACGTTGCTAGCAAGTTCAAATAGTATGGTATGTTAGTCTTCGACAGCATCAAGAGGTCATAGATCCCTATGGATTTCCAGTGGTCAGCTTTAACTTTTTCAGCTTCGCCATCCAAATATCAAAATCCTTAAGGGCATTAATGGCTCTCACTAGCCTAGTACCATCAGTAAGATACTTAAGATTGATCTTAGGCAATGAGGGTTCTTCAGCAGCAGTGTTGGTAAGTCTAGGGAAGCTCTTTTGCCCTATCGGCCTTGACCTCTGGTAAGAAGGAAGAAACTCACTTAGCTTTTCATCAGAGGTTCCAACCTGAGCCAGAGGACCAGAAAATGTGTATGGTTTATCTGAAACAACTAAAGGAATCATTACCTGAGACTGGTAGATGTTTCGCGCCGCTTCGGTGGTGGGTTTTGGCACACAATGGAGATTTTCCACTAGTTGAGGGCCATAAATGTTTGCAAAGGGAGGAATGGCTTGCTTGAACTGAGTAACTCTACCCTTTTGGGTTGTCTTTTCATGAACATTGGATTGGGAAGACGCCATTGTTGAAGGAAGTAAAACGAAATGCTTTTTCTTTTCTGAGTTTGGTGAAGAAAACTGAAGAAAAGAAACAGGATGCTTGAGATTCTGAGAAGTGTGAAAAGTTCAAAAAAGGGTGAAGGGAGATACTTATAGGCATTTAGGAATCCTAAAAGGCTTGAATCCACCGTTGAATTTAATCAGATAGTGGGACGTGTGTTTGTTTTTGAGAAATGATGAGTGTTGGCAGTTATGGTCAGACTGCAAAACATATGTTTTCAAGACAAAGTAGTGATAAATACGGCTAAAATGATGTTTAAGGATTTATCATGATGGCATGATGTCATAAGCGTGGGATAAAAGAAAGTTAACAGTTAACCACTAAATAAGTAGTGGATTGTTCAGTCAAGGCCATGCAAATTCATATGCGTCGAAACTGTTAGAAAAAATTACCTTCCTACCAAGGCTGGCGAAAGGACATTTCTTGGGGGTAATTTTTTAGCTCGCATTTTTGACGCCAGCAAAATCGGAATTATATCAAGTCAGGATGTTATTTAAAAGCATGAGAAGGTTTCGACACAGCTGTGAGGAAGTCTGATTCGAAGAAAGGTTGACAAATTTTCTAGAAAATGTTAAATGTTGATGAAGCCTTCGACCAAGATCGTGTTGGAAGGAACGCGTGGCAGTTACCATTAAGGCTGGAGGGAATTCTTAGTATCTGAGTTTCAAATTGATAGTGGGCGAACGTGGGAGCAGTTGAAGTTGGAAAAAGCGCCAAAAGGACACGTTGGGAAGCAATAACCGTCATTTAGTAGTTATTTGCTAGCATTATAAATAAGTGTTATTTTCATAGAATAAAGGTGTTCATTCATCTGGTACTAGTCACTCCAAATCACTCAAAGTACCCGCGTGTAGAGAAACGAGTTAGCGAGATTGTACGTGATACAACACCAACCCCTTTTCATTAATGCAATTTACTTATCTTTACCATTTGCATGTTGTTACTTGTTTTGTGTTTTAACCTTCACCTTTTACGTTTAAACTGCCTTTTCAAGCTTTTTTGCAACTTTATTTCCATTTATGTTTCATGCTTATTAACGTTCTGCACTTTACCTTAACCTGCAAATTTAACATTCTGCACTTTCTTTTAAGCTTTTAATTTCAAAGTCTTTTAATTTCTTTCGACGTCTACTTTCCTGCATATTTACTTTCAAAGTCATTTACTTTCCTGCACATTTACCTTCGAAGTCATTTACTTTCAAAGTCATTTACTTTCAAATTCATTTTCTTTCAAAGTCATTTACTTTCAAAGTCATTTACACTACTGCATTTACTTTTGACATTTACTTCCAAAGCTTTTACATTACTGTACTTTTACGTTATTGCCTTTGCTATTCGATGCATTACGTGCTTTCTTTTACATATTGCCTTTAATCTTCAAGTTACTTTTACTTTACAAAGATTTCATAGTCGAACATGTAGTTCAGATTAGGATCTTTTTGCATACTTAGCACATGTCCTAGGATTTAGTATGGTCGATCCTGCAAGCTACTCAATTTTACCCTAAATTGATTTGTTTACCAAAATTCACTGTAAACAAATTGGCACGCCGAGTGGAACCTGATGCTAAGCATTCCAGAGGGACATGAGTGACTTAAATGGAATTTTTCCATCCCACGTAACAGAATAAATGTCTAAGGGCCCAATATTAACTCAATTTATGCCTTGTGTTTAATACGTAAGGGAAAAAGGGTAATTGTGCACACAAGAATTATCACATAAAGGCTTTTTTAGATCACATTACATTTTAGTAACTTAGGTAGTTGTGATGTATTGCTAGATAAAACTAACTCAGTGTGTGATTTAATATAATTGTCAATGTCACGAGAACCTACAAGGTTATACACATAAGGAAAAATTGATGAGAGATAGAATAAATAAGTGAAATAGGTAACATTGTAAGATACAATGTACTTACAAAATCACGGAATAACGTAAGGTACAATGAGTTTAAGTGAATTATAGAACATATTGAGGTATGATACAATTAAGTGTAACACAAAATATTGTAAGGTATTGTGCCCTTAAGTGAAATAGAGTACACCAGAAGGTACAGTGCACTTAAGTGGGTTTTTTTTAGCTTTCACCCCACACAAGTGGTTATATAAATAAAACCCTTGTGTAAAAGCTTTCACACTTAATGAAATTCGATTTTGAACCCTAGTTGTATTCTCTCTCTCTCTCTCTCTCTCTCTCTCTCTCTCTCTCTCTCTCTCTCTCTCTCTCTCAAGATCTTCATCCGTAGCATCTATCACTGAGATTGAAGGCACTTTAATAGTTTGGACTGAGTGGAGGCATTATTCTTTGTTCATCACTTGTGATCATTCATCCAATTTTTCTTCAAAAGTTTTAAACACCATAAGAGGTAATTGTTTCTATCACTGATCATGCTCATTCTAACGATCGACTTAAGGGGTATTTCCATTTTCTACTGCATATTGTATCTCGATTTCCATTCAATGGTATCATAGCCACTTACGAACCATGTATCGAATAACTGTTTATTTTATGTGTTTTATGTATTAATTCAATTAAAACACATAATAAATTAAATATAATTGAGTAATTAAATATTAGAAACATGTTGTGTACGATTTGGATAATTTGATGTTGACTATTCTTCAGAATCCGACTTCTATATAGTGAAGCAGCAATACTTCGACCATCCATAAGTTACAAAAATGTGATTGATATATATATATATATATATATATATATATATATATATATATATATATATATATATATATATATATATATATATATATATATATATATATATATATATATATATATATATATATATATATATATATATATATATATATATATATATATATATATATATATATATATATATATATATATATATATATATATATATATATATATATATATATATATATATATATATATATATATATATATAACTAATTTTGGTGTGATGTTGGTATATTCAATATACTATTTCTGTTTTGTCCATTCGAGTGCGTAATGACTGTTATTATTTTGAATGATCAATGTTCATTTACTTCAGAATCCGACATTAGTATGGTGAAGAATTGACATTTCAATCAATCATATTGAGTAATTAATAATTTTATTTTGATGGTATGAATGTGTTGCATTAGGATTTGTAACGACGCAAGAGTTGTATAGAGAACCATCGTCTGCTGACCGGGCAGCGGAACCCCCGACTAACTTTGCATAGTGTGATAAATCGCCAAAAGTTAATTTGATTTATTTAATTAACAGAATTTACCAATGATAATAATAAAATGTGTTCATTATTGTTGCCTTGTGGTGAGTGGTTATTGTAGAAGCACATCTCAATCTCAAGGTTTTGATGATGTCAACAAAGGCTCAAGCTCATTCCATGATTGCAAGCAAAAAGTCAAAGCTTTCAAAATTGATCAAGATTCTTACACTATATACCCGTGGGGGTATATGCACTGAGAAGCTACTTGCACTATATACCCGTGGGGGTATATACACTGAAGATAAAACAAGAAGCATATCATCTATGGAATATTGTCAAGCAATTTCAAGAATCACGTGCAAATGATCTTTTAACTTTCAAGATTTGGACTCAAGCTTCGGTATATCAATTTTCACTCCTTTAATTGATATACAAGTGTTCAAATATTTTAACATGATAACATATTGCATTTGCATGTTTTTAAAATCAGTTGAATTGGTATAACACTTTTTAACTCAAGCATTTTTCTAAGTTTTAACAGTGTTAACCGATTAACCATATGGGTTAATCGGTTAACGGTCTTAATATTTGAATTCTGTGGGCCAACGTTCAGGTGTTAACCGATTAACCTATAGGGTTAACCGATTAACACTGAACGAATTTTGAAAAATTGTTGTTGTTAAAATTCAAATGTTGTTTGAATATTATACCTTTTCATGTTTTGAATCATAATCAATTATACCTTTTTGAAATGGTGTTTTGCTCATATAAATTCTGAAAATTTCAAATTGAAAAACACCTCCAATTATTTTTCAAAATATTCATTGAATCAAATTTACTACTTTTCAAATATTTTCAAATATTTTTCAAAAAGTGTTCATATTGTTCATACAATTTCATATCCAGTTTTTGAACACTTGTATTAATATTGAAGAGTGGATTTTGATCAAAAGGAGAAGATCAATCATTAGATTGATATTATCATTGTATCACTTTCAAAATTACAAAAAATACAAAGTTATTTCTATTGTGACCTGTGATCCAGGATTGTTGGACACAAGGGGTAGTGTTTGCAAGAGGATTGTTCTTGCACACTAAGTGTTGATTAGTTGTTAGATTGTAGGCCTCACCGGTTGATGGTGTGATAGGTTGTACTTTCTAAAACTATAGTGAAAACTCCCTTTCATGTGGAAAGGGGAGTGGAGTACCTTCGGATTGTGAAGGGAACCACTATAAATCTCCGTGTTCATTTTTATTTCTGCCTTTACTGCTTTCATCACCAAGAACTTAAAAAAGAAAAATTCAAGAGTTTCGAAAAACCGGAAAAAGTTTCTTAATCCTAATTCACCCCCCCCCCCCCCCCCTCTTAGGCATACTCTGAACTTAAAATTGGCATCAGAGCAGGTTAAGGAAACTTGTTCCTAAAAGATTCAGTATGGCTTCCGCTAGCACCAACCCAGTTTTCAAAGACGGTGGAAGTAGTAATAAACCACCACTCTTCTCTGGAGAATATTTCAATTTCTGGAAAATCAGAATGAAGGCACATCTTGAAGCCCAAGTAGAAGGTATATGGGAAGAAATCGAAGAAGGACCACACAATCCAGTAAATGTGGTCAATGGCATTGGAACCGCAAAGTTGAAAAGCACGTATGATGAAAATGATAAGAAAAAGATTCTTGATAAGAGGAAAGCAATCAACATACTCCAAAGAGCTCTTAGTATGGATGAATTCTTCTGTGTATCACAGTGTAGATCGGCAAAAGAGATTTGGGACACCTTGGTGGAAACGCATGAAGGAACTGCAGAAGTAAAAAGATCAAGGCTCAACACTTTAAGCCAAGAATATGAGATGTTTCGTATACAACCTGGTGAATCTATTGCTGCCTTACAAAAAAGATTCGTTCATCTAACAAATCACTTGATTGCTCTCGGAAAGACCTTCACCAATGATGATCTCAACCTGAAAGTCCTAAGATCCTTAACAAGAGAATGACAACCAAAAAAAGTGACAGCTATTTTGGAAAAGAAGAGTCTCTCAACTATGACATCAGCATCCTTATTTGGAAAACTTCAAGAGCATGAATTGGAACTTGGAAGACTCGAGAAACACGAAATTCAAGAAAAGAAGTCCAAAGGGATTGCCTTGAAGATTGACACAAAGGATGACAAAGACAATGGGACTTCCGAATATGAAAATTTCATGCTTCTTGTAAAGAAGCTTGGTAAGTTTTTTAATAATAATAAAAATTCCTCTTTTCCTAAAAAGAATAGACATTTCAGAAAAAAGGATGCTTCCACATCGAACCAAGAAGTCACCTGCAACGAATGTGGGAAACAAGGTCACATAAAGCCGGATTGCCCGAAACTTGCAAAGAAAGGAGGATTCAAAGGCAAGAAGGATTTCAAAAATAAAAAGGCTTATGTTTCCTGGGACGATAACGAGATAAGTTCATCATCAGAGTCGGAAAGCGATGAATGTGCAAATATGGCTCTTATGGCGTCACATCATTCCGATGAAGAAATTGATGAGGTTAGTAACGATTTTTCTATTTATGATAATGATGCACAAGAAGTCATAGATGAACTTCTAAAAGAATGCAAGACTTTGTGTTAAAGCATCTCATCCCAAAAGAAAAGAATTTCATTTTTGGAAGAACATAATACTGCTTTTATAAAAAATATTGAAAATGAAAAACAAAAATTGGTGGATGAAAAACAAAGTCTTGTATGCAAAAATTTTGAATCCTTATCTTTTCAAATTGTTCAACTTAAAATAGTTTTAGAAAGATACGAAAAAGGTCAAATTGGCTTGGAGGAAATTCTTAGGCACCAAAGATATTCTAATGATAAAAGTGGATTAGGATATTCTAAGTTTTCCAAACCAAGCACAAATGAGACCATTTTTGTGAAAGCAAGTGAACAAGTTGTTAAAGAAAAGGCAAACAATTCTAAAAATATGCATCAAAGTCATAAAAAGAAAAGAATTGTGAAGAAAAAGAATTATGTTCCTAGATATAGAAGTCATTTTCAACCTACTTGTTTTTATTGTGGAATCAAAGGCCATACACCTAATGCTTGCTATGTACGCAACATTGGTGTTGCTAAAGGGCATTATGTGTGGGTTGAAAAGGGTACTAACTATCAAGGACCCAAAGCAATTTGGGTACCTAACACTACTTGATTTTGTGTTGTAGGTATGCTTGAAGACAACTTCTAATCAATGGTATCTTGATAGCGGTTGTTCTAAGCATATGACGGGAGACATAAACAAATTTTCAAGTCTATCATTAAAGGCCAAAGGATACATTACTTACGGTGATGATAATAAAGGAAAAATTCTTGGAGTTGGAACCGTTGGTGCACCTCCATGTACAATCATCGAAGACGTTCTTTATGTGGAAGGCCTTAAACATAACCTACTTAGCATAAGTCAATTGTGTGACAAAGGGTTCCGAATCAACTTCACAAAGGATGAATGTTTGATAGAACATGAAGTCACCTATGACATCTTCCTAAAAGGTAAAAGATTTAATAATATTTTTATGATTTCTTTTGATGACTCTTCCTTGAAGTTAAAATGTCTATTGGCGAACAACAACGAGGCGTGGCTATGGCATAAAAGATTTGTTCACATTCACATTGAGCATTTAAACAAGTTGATAAAACATGATCTAGTTGTTGGTCTTCCGAAGATAAAATTCATCAAGGATAAATTATGCGATGCATGTCAAAAGGGGAAACAGACCAAGACAACTTTCAAATCCAAGCAAGTGGTTTCTACATCAAGACCACTTCAATTGTTGCACGTGGATATGTTTGGTCCATCGAGAACGAAAAGTTTCGGAGGTAACATTTATGCTTTA
Organism: Lathyrus sativus; assembly: GCA_963859935.3. Taxonomy (NCBI): domain Eukaryota; kingdom Viridiplantae; phylum Streptophyta; class Magnoliopsida; order Fabales; family Fabaceae; genus Lathyrus; species Lathyrus sativus. The sequence continues at coordinate 939,993,005 of OZ012735.1, forward strand.
GTTATTATTGATGATTTCTCTCGATACACATGGACATTGTTTTTAGTGCAGAAAAATGATGCTTTCAAAGCATTCAAGAAGTATGCGAAGCAAATTCAAAACGAGAAATCACTCACCATAGCCTCCATAAGAAGCGACCATGGTGGAGAATTCCAAAATTCAGATTTTGAAGATTTTTGCGAAGAGCATGGAATTTCTCACAACTTTTCCGCACCAAGGACTCCTCAACAGAACGATGTCGTAGAACGGAAGAATAGGTCACTGGTGGAGCTTGCTAGAACAATGCTTAGAGACTCAAATCTTCCTAAGTATTTTTGGGCAGATGCAGTTAGCACAACGTGTTTCGTAAGCAACCGTGTCAATATTCGACCAATTCTCAAGAAGACTCCGTATGAGCTGTTCAAGGGTAGGAAACCAAACATAGCATTTTTCCACATATTCGGATGCAAATGTTTTATTCTCAACAACAATAAGGACAATCTCGGTAAGTTTGATGAGAAGTCCGACGAAGGTATATTTCTTGGTTACTCTCTTTCTAGCAGAGCTTTTAGAATTTTTAATAAAAGAACTCTTACTATTGAAGAATCCATTCATGTTTCTTTTGATGAGACTAACCCCTCGAAAGAGGATAATATTATTGTGGATGATGATGATGATGATATAGAAGGTTCTTCACAACAACAAGAAGATACTTCAAAGAATCAAGCAATACCACAAGAAGATGTCACTCAAATCATTGAAGAACATCAAGATCTTCCGAAGGAATGGAGAATGCATATAGATCACCCGATAGATAAAGTTATCGGTGATATTAGCCAAGGCGTTGCAACTCGACTAAATCTTAAGGACGCTTGTCTCAACATGGCTTTTGTGTCTCAAATTGAACCAACCAAGATTGATGAAGCCTTAGGCGACGGCCAATGGATTGTAGCGATGCAAGAAGAACTCAACCAATTCGAAAGAAATCAAGTTTGGAATCTCGTACCAAGACCTGACAACAAGCACATCATAGGAACGAGATGGGTGTTTAAGAACAAACTTGACGAGAATGGGATCATAGTTTGTAACAAAGCAAGATTGGTCGCACAAGGCTACAACCAGGAGGAAGGAATAGACTTTGATGAAATGTTCCCTCCGGTAGCAAGGTTAGAAGCAATTAAATTATTACTTGCTTACGCTTGTTCTATGAATTTTCAGTTGTTCCAGATGGATGTCAAAAGTGCTTTCCTGAATGGATATATCAATGAAGAAGTCTACGTCAAACAACCTTCGGGTTTTGAAGACTTCAAGAATCCCTCGCATGTTTACAAACTGAAAAAGGCACTCTAAGGACTGAAACAAGCACCGAGAGCATGGTATTACCGGCTTAGCAATTTATTATGTGAAAAGGGATTTACAAAAGGAAAGGTTGACAAGACGATGTTTATAAAGAAGATCAAGGGTAACACCTTATTGGTTCAAGTCTATGTCGACGACATCATCTTCGGATCAACAAACAAAGAGCTTTGCGAAGAATTTTCACTTATGATGCAAGGAGAATTCGAGATGTCCATGATGGGAAAATTGAACTATTTTGTTGGACTACAAATCAAGCAAATTGATGCATGTGAGAGACGATTTATATGTATATTAGTACATGTGAATGTATATTGATGCATGTGAGAGACGATTTATATGATAAACAAGTCGGTGAGATCAAACTAATTTCAAATTATCTCAAAATAAATGTTAAGTTTATGCTTTCCAAATTTAGCATTCATCATGATTAGTATCGAACGATGTAGGTTTTGCTTACCTCGATTAACATGTTATATGTTAATAAAGAGTGAATGCACCTTTCTATTATAACTGTTTTGAATGATGTCAAAACTAGGACAATTTACATTTATGTATATTAGATGGTATCCTTTGAGTCTAAATGTGCATCTTAGCATTAGGAAGTATAACAACATATTGGAAAGGGTTTATAAATGTTTCATAAATCAAATTTTGGTTTTTATGTGAAAACAACCTATAGGTAGACACATAAGCGCTTCAGGTTGACACATAAGAGCTTCAGGTCGACACATACGAGTTACAGGTCAACCTATGTAACTCATTATTAAAGCTTGTAGGCTTTGTTTGATGTGCTGACTGTATAGGTCGACACATGACCTATACAGGTAAGCACATGCATCAAATAGGTTGACGTATGACTTACATAGGTCGACAAATGCACTAAAAGTCTTGAAATTTTGCATCATTTTCTAAATCTCTTGCATTCCTTTTACTTCTTACTTGCTCACATGTATATACTTCATACACGCATAATTTCTTTTGAAGTGATTTTGAGAAAATCATAAATGAAATCGGGTTCCAATGAGTGCTCATCATCTTCAAACTTCATCCTATGCATACATACGGACAAAGTACACATAATCATTCATTGTTTGGATGCCATCTAGATTTTGAGTTGATAACATCTAATTTAGGTTGGTGAATTTTAAATTAGGTTGAGATCTTTGAGGGTTTTAAATAAGAAAGCCAATATGGGATTTTCCTTCAAGATTATGCTATTTGGATTCGATCGAGTGGAGGCTTTGAAGAACGAGGGTTCTTACAAAGGAGTAGCGTGAGACAGTGAATCAAATTGGTAAATCTTGGGTTACAACAATTCACAATTTGGATTTGATCGAGCGAAGGTTTTGAAGAATAGGGGTTCTTGCAAAAGAGTAGTGTGAGACGGTGAATCAAATTGGTATTGTTAAGTGATTTGATCTAGCTCAAATCAAGGGAAGATAAAGTTTTAGGATCAACATCAGATATAGAGTTTGTAAGGTTGCATTGCTACATTTCTCTTGTAAACTAAATGTGCAAAGTAAGGTTAATTTTCACTATCTCAATTCACATTCGAATTAAGGGAGGACGTAATCATAGCGATGCCAATTGGGGAACTGCCTAAATAAATTTTTATGTACTCTCTCTCTCTCTCTCTCTCTCTCTCTCTCTCTCTTATATTTCATTTGCAATTTTTTGAATTCCTTTATTGTGCGATCAATACAATTTGGTTAAATATTTTGATAACCTTTGAAAAAGGTTTTATTGGGTTGATCACAACCTATTTGATTGTGGTTGGATTTGCAAATCTACAAAACCATACACAATTCTAAACAAAATTAATTGCACATAAGGTGTTTGACAATTTTCCTCAATTATATTTTTGTGTTTGTTATCATTGGAAATAGATTTACATGTTGTGTAGCTTTCATATGATCGTGATTAAAGCATATTGATTTATTTGTTTATCATTATCATTAATTGATTTTCATATACGCATATCTGAGCTTTTTGATAGCGGTTTGGTTTAGACGATTCGATCCGGGTTACTTCCTAGCCATTAATTTTTGAAAAATAGGTTTTTTTAATGTAAATTTTTAACTTGGGGTTTATTCACTCCCTCTAGATAAGTCACCTTCGTCTAACATAAGGTGTGTTAGGATAAATGTAATATTGAATTGCTAAAACTTAGGTTTAACTTAACTAAACTAATTATAATAATATTATATGAGTTTAGAAGAAAGAGTTGGGAATAATACATAGGATGGATTAGAATAAAAAGGTATTCACCACACTAATAATATATGAGAATTTTATTAGACACAATTTGAAGGAGTTCCTACCTAAATAACTATGTTTTGTGTAATCTACCCACCGGTGACTTGAAACAAAGTAAAATATGGATCTCGATCCACTAGAAAATCTTTCAATGATATTTTTTGAATTAAATGTTGAGGGTCAGGGCCGGCCTTGAACCAGGGCAACCAAGCCACGACCCAGAGCCTCAAAAAAATTGTGAGCCTCAAAATCGAGAAATGAGTTTTAAAAATTATAATAAATTATAAGTAATAGATATATTATATGCTAATTATATAACAAGTTGTAGTGCTATCCCAACAGTAACAGGTGTGGTCTGGTAGTATTATGGTTGTGGGTTCGAGCTAAAGCAATGTTTTCAAATTGATATTTTATCTTTTATAATGGTGCCACTTGAGTCCTCGCCCTTTAGTTGTCCTCAAACATCTGTTTATTGTTGATACGTGGCAGATAATTCAGCAAGGTAACTTCATCTTCTTGTTTCATTCTTGTTCCCTTCTCGTTCCCAATTTTCCCAAATTCAGAAATCATAGTTAGGGCAATTCTCTTCTCTTCTCTTCAAATTCGTTTCCATTCCATCCCAAATCATACCTAGGGTTTTGGCAAGTATGAAATCATTTGGTTTATCGTCAACGTTGAAACAGAAAAACATAGAAAGTGGAGATTCGAACGTTTGTAGTAGGTCACGATAGAAGTCCATATGTCATTGTGGAGACATGGTTGTTCTTCAAAGGGCAACTACTGTCAAGAATATGGAAAAAAAATTCTAGAGTTGTCCAAATTATAAGGTATGCAAGATTTTTTATTTCTTAATAATTTATGTTTAAGTTTCATTTTGTATGTTTATTTGACCTCTAAACAATGAAAATTCCAGGGAGCTATATGTCACACCCTCATTTTCACCTTTAGCCTTTTATACCCTACATTTCGTCATATCATACATCGTTCTATTGCATATCGAGCGTGTGGGTTCACGAGGTAAGGATTGGGTCGGTTCTTTGTTTTCCATTCCAAATAAGATTATTTTCCTATCATTAGACTACATGGAGGAGGAGGTACATCATCAAAGATACTCCATTGGGTCAAATATGAATCCAATTTGAGGTGGTTACCAAGAGAATTGAGATAGTGCAAAGCAAGAACCCTAATTAGGGTTTCCTAATTAAAAAGTCAACTGCAACTTTGACTTTTGACTTAAAAGGTGTTACAAAGCTTGAATCATGGTCCATAAGGTTGATATGATCCAAAGAAGTCTACACAATAAGTTTCAAAGCCTTAGGGAACCCAGAACAACAACAGTCGATCCGTTAGTCATCGATCAATCGTTTCGTTGACCAAAAAGTCAACTCTTCAACCATAAGGAATTTGACCTCAAGATGTGAAGCAAAAATGTTTCTAATAGCATATTACACCTGTCCATGAAGTTTCATGACCATTGGATCAAGGATTGAGGAGTAATCGGAAAAGTCGGGAATTCGGGTTTTGAAAAGGGCAATACCATAATTTCCTAACCACACATCCAATTGAGGTAGTTCAAATATTGTTGGAAAGTACTTTACAAGTCCTACAAAAGTCTTACAGTGGTCCATGTGCAAAAAATGCATAGATTTGGAGTTATGGTCAAAATCATCACAAGAGGGAGAAAACACTTAGAAAAATTCTAAGTTTTTGGTCTTGTTAGACATGTTTTCAGCCAACTTTGAAGGGATTTTTGACCTAGTTCCACTTGGAATATGAAGATCATGTAAACATAAAAGTTGTAGATCTCCATGAGGGCTTTCCAAAAAGTACTAGAAATCCTCCATAGCCCTTGTGAGTTTAGAGTTATGAATCCAGCAAGTTGGGGTTTCAACACTTGAATGCACCATTTCAACTTTTCCACAAATTCACTTTTCAGCCACATGAATCATTTTCAACCATTGGATCATATCTTGATCTGATAATTAGAGAGGTTGATGGTTTAAAATGCAGAAGAAAGAAGGATTTCGTAGGCATTGCAAGTGGGCCAAGCAAGAGGCATTATTTTAATAAAAAAAAACAATAGGAAAGAGAAACTTTTGTGAAGAGAAGCTTGCAGCTGCAGTCCCCTACACAGTAGCCTCACTTTAGTCACCTCATATACTTAATTTCACTTGAGTTTTGCCTTGCATTGAGCCAAGGAACTGATATGCACAACTGCCACATAATCTTGGATGGATTTTCTTCCAAAACTTCCCTTCAAAGGCAAAAAAACCAAATCTGCTCCAAACTCTTCTCTTAGCCTATAAATAAAGGATTCATCCCATGGTATTCTACACACCAGAGCTATCCAAAAAACCATAAACACATAGCTCTCATTCTTACTCTCCTTGCTTGAAAGGGAAGAAAGTCACAAAACCACCAAAAATTGCCTCTTTACATTTTTCACACCAGTCCTTGTTCCAAACACTAAACTACCATAAAAACCATATAGACACCCCTAAAATGATCATTTGAAGTTGTTCCCACCATTGGTTTCCTCAAAAAACACATGAATCAAAAAGTCAATTGTCTACACACTTAAGTTTGACTTTTATGCTCATTTCAAGCCAAATCACCACACAAGCATTTTGCCACCAATTTAACACTTGGAGCACTTCATATTTGTGATATTTTAACTGTCCATAACACCAAAAAGCTGCTGGAAGGCCATTTGGTCTAACTGTCCTAAAGGCTCCTTTGGTTTCTTCAAGAAAAAGCTACACTCACCAACTTGTTCAAAAGAGGGAAGAAAGTTTCATTCTTGTAGATAGCTTGTTTTGGGAAGACTACAAGAGGTATGTAATTTTAAGCTCATTCATTAATATTCATCATGTATGTATTGATTGGCCTGCTAAATGGTTTACACATTGTTATGTTAAAATGGTTTGTTAACAAAGCTGTCAAAAGTTGTGTGATGTTTGATTTTGTCAAAGCCATGTGTGTTTGCTGCTAGAATGTCATTAGGATAAGAGGTACTTTGTTACTTTTGTGGAAATGTGCTATTGAAGTACATGGTGAGGTTAGGGTTTGACATTGTCATGTTAAGGTTCACAGTTGTTGTCAAGTTTTATTCTTAGGGTTTGAACTGGCCAACTAGTTGCTGGCTGTTTGGATCTTTTGCTCACACTGCAGTTGGCTTGAGTTTGTTTTAACAATTTGTGACTGTCATAAGAGCATTGTCATGTAAAGTTGTGTTGTTGGTTCTGCTCTCCAAAAATAATTTCTTTATGGACTACTGTTAGAGGGTTATAACCTATTGTGTGAGGTATAACATAATGTATGATGACATTGTAATGTTCAAATCAACCATGCTGTCAATAGGCTATTGTAAGGTTTGAGTTTGTCAACTCATGTGCAATTGAATTAATGGTTGTCATTATGGCAATGTGTGTATTTTATTGCTTTTGCAAAAGTGTTGATCTATGATATTGAAATACATGGTGAAATTTAGGATTGACATTATTATGTCAAGCTTATGTTCATTGCTGCCAAAACCTGTTTCTCATAACTAAAAAATCTTGTTTGTGATTTAGAAATTGTCCTATCATGTTTGAATTGGACAGTTTGATGAGTTTGAATGATGCCATAATTGGATTTTCACTGCTGTTAGGGATGCCTTGAGTTTGAGTTTGTCAAACTCATGATAACCTACATTTTCACCAGAATTTCAATAGGTTTAGAGTCCATATGAGTTGAGTTTGTAAACTGTTTGTCTCATTTCTACATTGGCTTTATTTATTGCTTTTGAAACTGTTGGTGAACATGTTAGGGTCTACTGTCAATTGATGCCTTGAGGTTTGTTAACCCCTATTACCTTCAATTTCCTTTTTCTTTAAACCATTGCAATCTGTGTGAGTGTTAGAGGTTCATAGGTGGAAATGTTTGTCTGCATTTAGTTAATGGTTGTCATTGGTACAAGACTTTGGACTGATATTTGTTTTCTTACACTTTGTAATGTCAAGGCTTGTAATTTCTTAAAACAAAACAATCATGTTTGATCCATGCTATGATCTTGTTTTCATAAGTTGCTTTTGTAAAAGCATAATGTTTGGAATTCATCAATGGATATTGGTGAAACACCAAGAACTTGCTGTTATTTCCATGTGTGAATTAAGACTGTCCAACCTGTGTATGACTCACTACTGCATATATGCTTGCACTGTTATGCAACTTTTGTTTTGTTCAAAACTGTTTCAATCGGTTTGCTATGGTAAAGATTGATTGTTGGCTTGCTATATGAACTTGTTGTCTAGATTGATTGAGATGTTTTGTCAACCTAAAATTATGATCAAAATTCCATTTAGTCTTTTAGAGTACATATAGGTTAGATCTTTGGCTTGGTTTTCTAGTTGAGTTAGTTTGGGTTTGTAAGTTTCTGCTTAGGTTGTTGATGCTGTCAAATTCATTTTTAAGATATGTCTTGTTGTGGAAAAATATTGCTGCTAACTAATCATGTTTGCTTTTGAAAGACATTTCCCTGTGCTTACTGTCCAATTTCTGCCTTGAGGTTGTCAACCTCTATTCCCATATGGATTTCAGTGAGCCTCATGTCTTGTTGTTGCATTGATGTGTATTGGAGTACAAATTTGTTGGCATTTTAGATGATGCCATTATGCATGGTAATGATATCACACATTCTGTTTTGAAGCAAAGAACTTGTTTTCACTTAACTTGCAACTTGGCAATCACATTTTGACTCATTGAGAGACTGAGCTTTTCTCTTGGAGCATAATCATGGGTAACATGTTTAAAGCATGTGCAGACCCTTGTTAGCTTTTAAACTCATCAGTTTTGGTCCAAACATTCGAAAATGCATCTCAAAAGCCACAACTTCATTTTCATTCGAATTTTGTTGTGTGTGTTTAATTTTGAAAAATGGTGGTTACCATTGTATTCCTCATGAAAAAACAATAAGTTTAGACTTAAATTTCACTGAAAATGATTGAGTTTTAACAAAGTTATGATCAAATCGTATTTTGAATTGTCACTTGGTTTTGCCTCAAACTTGCCCAGAAAAATTGCCTTGTTTAAGTATATATTTAATTGGGGGTGGCTGGATACATTGGATGTATCGCCACCCCAGTGGTTAGAACCTTGCCCTTAAGTTACTAGCCATGCGCCTGAACCTGAGTTTGACCCCCAGCGGGGGCGTTTTTGCCTTTCTTTTGTGATTTTTCATGTTTTGTTATTTCTTCTTCTTTTTCCATTATGTTCACACGTGTATGAATGGTTGGAGTGTCATTGTTTTGTGCCTGCAACCCCAAGGTCTTGGGTTCAAGCCTTGGGGGAGGCCTTTTTGTTTTTTAATTTTGGATTTATTTGATTCTTACTTAATTGTCATTAAATTTCAAAAACTCATAACTTCTTCATTTTTAATTATTTTTAATTGATTATTTTTGCTAAATTTTTGTATTAATGTATATTTTAATATAATGTTTAAAGAATTTTAAAATTACTATTTTAGAAACACTTTATATTAACTGAAAATTGTAATTCATTTTTAGGGTTTTCACCCTCCTAACTCTCGATTTTATCGAGCCATTTTCAACCTTGTAAGTCGAATGCCTTGTGCGTCGCTGTCGACCTTCTTCGGGTCACTTCAAATATTTTTACCAACAATAAAACCCTTGATCCAACATCGAAAGGTATGTTTCCTCATAAAAATCCAAAAATACAATAAATGTGTGATTAGGGTTATACACCATGACCTTTAAGGTGGTGGAGAAGGAATGAGAATGGAACCCTCCTACACTCGTTCCGAATGTTTTAAATACAAGGCGCTCGACTTGGTTATTCGAAACATTCCTCTCTATCAAAAGTATTTTTTGTTTAATCCTAGTTAAAAAAACAATTTCTCTTAAAAAACCTAAAAATCACATCAACTCATCAAACTTCTTTTCGCGTTAGGGCATCAATCCGAAAACCCTTTTTCAAGGTATAAAAATAATCAACACACAATCATTTCACAGGTGGTCGAACTACGGCTGCTCTGATTTCTCACACATGTTGAGAATACGTAGGCATAGGATTGCGATGATCCTAGCGAGCACACTTTTCTTTCTTTCCCACCTATACTCATCCATTCCTCATCACCCAAAAAGGACATGTTACGTCGTTCTACCGCAAACAGGTAACACCTAAGTCTCCAACGAGCGAGCAACAATACACCTAACTGCTAGAATGCGCACATTAGCATCGTCTACTCAACATCCTGTATTCACCGTAGTCCCGTGAACTACGAATGCTCTGATTCTTCATTACAAGTGAATATACGTAGGCACAAGGGCCCCGATCCTTGGCGAGCACTCTAATAAAAAACCAACCCCTCTTCTCTTTTAAGCAAGCAAACTTTTAGAATAAAATACCTATTCACGCCAAACAACCTAGAAGGTTCCCATCGATACGACGGATGCGAGGGGTGCTAATACCTTCCCCTCGTATAACTGACTCCCGAACCCTAAGACTTGGTTGCGATGACCATGCTCTTTTCCCTAAAGGTTTCATCTCTATTTCCCTTTCCCTCCTTGGGATAAATAAAATCCGGTGGCGACTCTGTGTCATTTTTCGCGTAGCGACAGCTGGCGACTCTGCTGGGGACTTTTCCTAAGCGAGTCAAGCCTAACCTAGGTCGTTCTTGCGTGTTTAGGTTCTTTCTTTTGGTTTACTTATTTATCACTTTCCTTATTTATTCAACTGTATCTCACCGTATTTGGTTTCATCCGTCGTGGTAAGGATTGGATACTTTGGTGGCAAACTTGAGGGAAAGACTTTACACCTGAGTCTAGAGTGTAAAATTGAGATAAGAGAGGTTGAGTAGTATGGGCTTCCGAGATGCTCATCTCGTGATAGTCGATACGAGAACCTTGCTTAGAGTAGATTCTTTTGAGAATGATGACAACCGTCAAGCTCTTGGCGTGTTTTGATCAATGTTTTCTTGATAATCCATTACTCTAAGGACCTTTTAGAACCCTAAACCATTGGCCAACTAAGATTGATGGTCACGTAGTATGGGTCCTCGAGAAGCTCTTCTCGTATGGATCGATATGAAGACCTTGTTCAGAAGAGACTTTCTTGATGGAGTTGTTGCCTGGCAATGACTGACATATGTAACAAATAGTCAAGGAAGTCCATGACTCTGAAATCCTTGTCTAGAACCCAGTGTCGATGGCCTCGTAGTATGGGTCCCCGATAAATTCTTCTCGCGTGGTTCGGTACGAGGACCTCACCCACAAGAGGTTCATGTGATGGAGTCATCATCCAATATATTCATGTCGTGTATGATGAACAGTCATATGAATCCAAGACTTTGGGATCCCTATTAAACCTTAGACCACACTTGGTGAGAACCTTGTGTTACGATCAATTAACTTTTATCCTCGATCTATACCTTTGACCTGTGATCCCGTATACTAAAAATCATATTAAGCGCGTTGCATCCCAGTGCATTCAATCCATTGCATGTGCATTGCATCTGCATTCTGCATACCATTCCCACGATAACCTTCTACCACCTTTTGTTTCTAACTAGGCTAGCTGATTTTTCGACACTCGCTCAGAACTGGAAACATGTCTCAGATCACTATGGAAGAGCTTCTTAAAGGACAAGAATTGTTGAAAGAGGAGGTCAAGCAACTGAAAACTCAGGTGAACTTGATTATGGAGATCCTGCAAACACTGATGAGGAAGGAAAGTAACCCTGCACCAATTGTTATCATGAAAATGATTGATCCTATGGAAGTGCTTAAGACCCCCTCAAGTCAAGAGATGCCTTGTGAACATGACCTACCACTTGGACCTACAAAGCGTACCTATCGACGACCATTACCTGATCCTCCGTCAAGTCAGAGGAACCAACCGCAAAGTAAGAATAAATATCCAGATCAGTGGCGAAACTCTAACAAACCAAGGAGGCCAGAGAAACGCTTTGACCCAATTTCTATGTCATACAGTCAACTCCTCCCTTTGTTGCTCAGTAACTCATTGGTCCAGCTAAGAGAACTTGGTTCTCCTCCAACACTACCTCCTCTAGGCTATGATGCAAATGCCAGGTGTGTATTCCACTCTGGGGCACCTGGACACACGATTGAGGATTGTAAAAGTTTAAAGTACCAGGTACAAGGGTTGATTGAGTCCAGATCGATTTCATTTATGCCTCAAGGCCTTCAAATCAACGTCAACCCTTTATCTGGTCAGGCAAGCTCATCAGTTTCTGTCATGGAAGAAACTTTTAAGAGTGGGTGTGGGAATGGTTATCATCATGGTCTCAATGAGCAAGAAGGTTAGCCCAACTGCAAGTCAAGAAAGAAAAAGCCCAGTACCCAATGCTGGCAATTTTTAGATCTTGTCATTTCTAGGCATTTGGAGTTTATTTCCTGTTATTTGCTACTTGTTTTTAAACATTGTTTGTTTTGAATGGTAATATTAATGAAGTAATCATGCTTTTTGAATTAACCATGTCGCATTCGCTCATCTTTTCTTCACTTATATCAACAAAAAAAAGGAGAAATAAAAGATTCATTTACCTCTCGTCCACTTTCTTTATCAAATCTTTGTTTTAGCAAAATTTGGAGGGAGGATGACAAAAACAAAATACTCATAATTGCAGTTGTATGCTTTCGGATAAAATTCTGCTGATGATGTACAGGCATTGTTTCAAATCCTCAAACACTGGAGAGATAAGGAGTTAGTCCCTAGTCAACCACTTTGAGCCTAGAAGTAGGAGTTTCCTTCGGATTTAAACCCTTATGATAAACCTAGGGCATGGGTAGTGTTCAGTTAATCTGACTACACATTCAATTTCAAGATGAAACCTCCTGTTATGGTGGTTGTTCTTCAATGACCAATGACTTGGCAGACATAAGCCTTTCAAAAAATATATATTAAAAGAAAATCCCGCTAAGTCGAACACCCAAAGAGGTGACTTAGGCAAAAATTAGGGACCAAAAAAATAAATAAAGCAAAAGAGGCCCTCAAATCCTCGAAGCAAAATAAGATTTAGTGACCACCATGTCAGACATCAAAGGGTCGCTGACATCCATCAAAAGCAAAATAAAGTGATTGCCATTTCAAGCACGTCTTGAATTTTCATCTTCAGTCTCACACCGTTCAACTCTAGACCTGTGGTACCAAATTAGCTGAACATAGGACTGGAAGTCATCACGAAAGAGGGGTGGGTTTAAAATAAAACTTTGAGCCTTATATCTTTTGTTTCAATAACCGTGAACCAGACCGCGTTACAACCCTCAAAAGACCTAATTGAGGCAGAATTTATTCTGAAAGCATGTTACAGCAAGGTTGCGTAATCTGACTCCCCACATATTTGCTAATCTTCAGCGTTGGTGCCATTCTTTTGCTATATGTTTCACGCCAACTAAATCAATACCACATTTGGACTAAGGGTCCATTTGTCACACACTTTCACATCATTCCAATAATGATTAGTTTTTAAAATTTGCATGAGAATCACATTAAAATTACCATTTATAAATAAACAAATTAAATTACAAGTCGGTATTTGACATCAAGGAAATTCCATCAAGTGGTGTTGCACCCCAAAATTTGCTCAACCTTTTCTTACCTGGTTTATGTTTCATTGCATTAACATTTGCATAGTTATATCATTTGCATATCATGATATCATAGCAGGGGATCAAGTGTGATTCTTATCAAGATAAGCCTAGCAAGAGGTCTCATTCAAGATTGAGGAGTGGTCAAAGTCATCAGAAGGTGGTTTGAGTGCCTAAGGATTTAGATGTTGGAGTGTGAATCTTCTCCTAACTTGAGGATCAACTGAAGACCATCAGAGGGTTGTGAAGTGTTTAATGTGAGAAGAGGAAGTGTATGGAGCTCATAGTATGCTTGTGGGGCCATGGGAGAGTTTAATCAAGTCATTGTGTCAAATGCAAGAGCCACAGTTGAGGTGCAAGCAATTAGGGTTTCATCTGGATCAATTCTAGGTCAACTGGACAATTGAAAAGTATCAAAGCCTACTTCTAGGTCATGGAGTTCATGGAATGATATGTTAATACATTTGTGGTGTTGTGCCAAGATCAAATCAAGAAGATTCCAGAGTGTGGGAAGTTGCTAAATAAGGGTTTTAGTGTAAAATCCCCTGTTTAGTGCCTAACTTCAAGACCACATGAGTCAAGATAAAAGTTTCAAATGGATCTTTGGCCAACATGAAACTTTTAGAGCATCTCAATGCCTTTAATTTGAGTACTATAAGTCCTCAAGGGGATTTATAGAACTCAAGTTATGACCCAGACAAGTTACAAGTCCTCAGATGCCTCTGAAATTTGTTTGTGAAAATCATCTGACTTCAAAGCTATTTTTGACTTAGAAGGAGGTTTCACTTGAACTTTTGGTCAACATGAAAGTTGTTCCTCATGATCTTAGATTTCTAAATTGTACTAGAAGTCTTCCATCTGATTTGTAGAACTCAAGTTATGAGGTTTACAAGTCAGGGGTATTTTGGGAAAGTGAGATTATATGTCATTTTCAACCATAGGTCAAAATCTCCAACTTGCACTTGTCAAATGCAATTTTGTTCAACATGAAAGTTGTTAAAAATGTGGTTTTTAGGCTAGCCAAGAGGTCATGATGGATTGATTAGGCTCATAGCAATACTTGGTTTGAAGTGGTTTGAATAAGGGAGATTTTCAAAGGATTCAAAGTTGAAAAATTCAAAATTATTGGTTAAGTGACCAAAACAAGTCAAATGAGTACTTGATTTGATCAGAAATCATGTTTTGGAAAAATTGGTTCTTTTAGATTTTTCAATGGACCCTTAATTCATGAGTTTTTCACTTGTTTCTTCACACATAAGTAACCTCATGGCAATTCATTCACCAAGGTAATGTGGAGGTTCTTATTGGTCTGAATACACTCCAAAGGTGATATGCAAGTAATGCAAAGCTTCTAATTCAAGCTGTTTAAGCAAATTCATGCATTTTCCATGTGAGAATTTTGGAGAGGTTGGATTTCTTGGATCTTCCAATTTGGGCCTGGGCTTGGACTCTAGAAGGTCCCAAACGATGCTATAAATGTTCAGAAGAAGAATTGAGCAAGTGTTGGTGGTTATTAGAGGCTGAGCAGAGAGAATGACATTGGAATTTTGGAGCTTCAACTCAAAATCGTATTTGAGATTCAGGGAGGTTTTAGATCAAATTGAAGTTGCAAGAGGTTTCTATCATCATCAGTGAAGGATTCTGGAAGTTCTTGGAGCAAAAATCAAGTCAGAACCATCTCCATTTGAAGCTTGAAACACGGTTGGTATAATTCAAAATTCCTCTTGATCTAGGGAGATGTAGTTCATATTATACTTGTGGATAGGTTCCTTATGACTTGTAGAACGATTTAGGATCCATTTGATAGCATTTGGTGATGATCAAGAAGGTGTCACGATTTCTGTTTGGATTTAGTTATGGTTGATCTTGAGGAATCAATGCAATTGTAATAACTTAGGATGATCAGTGTAACTTGAAGAAGACATCTATACCTTTAGTTTAGGCTTTGGTGACATCCAAGAATTTGACATAATTTAGAGTTGGTATCGGTTTTGAAAATGCATAAGGATTTAGGAAATTCTAAGCTCATAATCGTGATCAGCATAAAATTTTGAGTGAGATTGGTATGAGGTTTGGAGTTTCTGGACGCCTGTAACCACCTGCTCGCCGGAGAAGATGACCAGAGTCTTCTCCGGCCACCGTTCCTGATCTCCACTCAGGCCAGCCTGTGAGTTGGAGAAGATGACCTTTGATCCGTTAGATCATGCCTTTGACCTTGACTGACCACCAGATCCAATGGTTGTGTTTTAATTTGAGAAGTGAAATTGTGAGTCCAAAACGCAGGCGTTTAAATAATGTGATGGCAGCTTGTGGATGCTTGGATTGCTTGACTGGTCATCAGATCCATTGACTCGTGTTTTATTTCAGCATTTTATTTTATCTTATTTCATTTTGTTTATTTTAAATGCTTTATTGATTCAAAAAATCACAATAAATTCAATTTTGATCCAAAAATTATTTTAAAAATATATCCATGATCTTGAGAGAATTTGTGATTTTCTGAGATCAATAAAATGCATTTTCATGCATTTTTCAATTTAATTTGATTTTTCTTATTTTGTTTAATTCTTTTAATTTTGCATATTTGACCATCTGTTTTGTTGAATTTTGTTCTTCCAATTGGTGATTAATTTGGCTTTGTTTTTTTAGTATGTTTTAGGGTAGATATTCATGTTCCCTTAGGAGTTTTTTTTATAATTTTAGAACAATTTTAGGTTCTGTTTTAGGTGTTGAGATTAGAGCCTTCCCAAACTTGTGGATCACCTTGATACCCTTCAATCTAGAAATTATTTAGGTGACTTAGAATTTGAATTAGGCTTTAATATTTTAACCCTAGGTTGTTCAAACATGTATGTTCCCCTAGGAATTTTATTAGAATTTTACAACTTTTTTTTTCTATTTTAGTTGTATTTTGCAAGTTGCTTGTGCTTGTGGTGTTCTATTTTGTATGCCTTTGCTTGCTTGGTTTTGTTGGTGACCTTGGAGCTGGATTTGTTTGGTTTCCTTTTTGAGAGGTCTTCTAGACTTGGTGTAGCTGCTGTGGCTTGAAGATTGGAGCTTGGAGTTGAAGTTTCCTTTTCTTTTAGGAGTTGTTTTAGGAGCTTAGGAATTAGGGTTTTAGGAAGAGCCATTAGAGCTAGTTTTGATTCTTTCATCAAACGTAGAATGCATTGTGTGCTTCTATTCTATCCAATGATGTAAAGTCCTCCTAGTGAAACTCCATCTCTCCTTTGGAGGGATGTGTGGTATGCCCATAGTTGAGTAGAACTTTGAGGATGCCTTTCCATTTCAATGTTGGTACTTGATGATTTCCTTTGGTTTTCATTCAGTTCTTAACATTGCAACCTTGATCTTGATGATTATTCCTCTGCTTGGAGTGTGCTTGCTAGAGCTTGAAGATGAAGTTTGATGAAGCTTGAATATAGAGGCTAGCTTGAAGATGAAGTCTTTTGCTGTCAACTTTGTTGTTAAGAGGATTTGCTGTTTAGAGCTGCTGCTGCTGAGTATTGAAGTTGCTGTCTGCTGAAGGCTGTTGCTGTTGCTTGGGCTATTTCCTCTGTTTCTCTTCTTTTGTTGTATTATTTTTATGCTTGTGTTGATTACCTCTAGGTTTGAGGTGGATCTTGTCTCCTCTTGCCTGTTGTTTTCTCCCTTGCCTCGCTTGTACTGTTGCATAGCATGCATTTTACTGTTTACTGTTTACTGTTTACTGCTTGCTTTCTTTTGTTGTTTCCCTTAGGATCTCTGATTTCCTCTGTGCAAGAGGGAATTATGACAAACATTAGGTTTCTAAACCATGCATGATAACTGTAGATAGATTCCCTTCCAACCATAGTTTTAGGGTGTCTTTCTCTTCTCATCTCAAAACAATTCAAAAAACACAATAATAAGGTTAATTGAAGTCGTGTGTTATGAGCCTTAAGCTATCTGGGAAAAGGTTGGTGGAGGGTCTCTCTCCAGTAATCTGGATGTTAGTGTGGTACCCTTTGGGTGACATACGAAGCGTTCACTCCTGGGTCATAGTCTCTAGTGCGACTGAGATTGCAAACATCCCAAAAAACAGTTCTTTCGTAAAAGACTCAAACAAACATTCAAACTCTGTTTTTGTCCTCTTGGACCCTTAATCTGGAAAACCCTTTCTTAAGGAGATAAAAAATTGTCAGAAAAACTTGTGTCTTCCGTAGCCCGAACTACGTTTGCTCTGATCTTTCATGCCGTATGAAAGTACGTAGGCACGAGATGCGACATCTCGGCGAGCAACCTTCCCCCCCTTAACCCGTAGTTAGGCGAACTACGTTGACTCTGATTTCTCGTTCCAGACGGGAATACGTAGGCATAAAGTGCGATACTTTGCCGAGTCATTTTTTCTTTTCTTTTTAACCCAGACCTTTAGAGTAGATAGAATAACATACCCTTATATAGAAAACAAGCTTGGATCCTGTCGAGTACGACGGACGTGAGGGGTGTTAATACCTTCCCCTTGCGTAACCGACTCCCGAATCCAGGATTTGGTTGCGATGACCATTCCTTTCCCTCTTTGCGTTAGGTTTATTCTGAGCGTTTCCTTTCCCTCTTGTGGGATAAATAACGCACGGTGGCGACTTTTCTGTCATAGCCGGCGCCGATTTTCGCAGTAGCGACAGCTGGCGACTCTGCTGGGGACTCTGGTTCCCTATGCGAGTCAATCCTAGCGCTTGTTTTCCCGTCTGGGGTTTTGTATGTATTTATATTTCTGTCTTTACTTTCAGTACTGTATATTATTGTTATTGTGTTGTGGGTAGAGGGTTAGTTTGAGAGATAAGCCGGACCTGGGCTTGAGTGCACATAGACTTAGAAGTAGAGAGTAGTGGTTAGCCTGCTTGCTTTGCTCGCACCAGCTAGCTACAAAATCTGCACTCAGATGAGATTCTCTTTGATGGCATCTTGCCTGGCCCTTTGGGCTCGATAGGTTGGTGGATTTGAGGGTTGTCGACTCTGGGGACCTATCATTTGGGATTCGGCTAAGTGAGGCTTCTTTAAGGGATGATGATGCCACACCTTCTGGGTATCGTATCATTGCTCTTGAAAGTTTGTGACACTGATGACCGCATAGGATGCCGTACCTCGTCTGCGAGTTAAGTACATACCTGTGAGAGGGTAGGTGGGTCCTTTTGTAGGAAAACTCTGGCCTCACCTCCATATCCATACATCCCCATCCTTTTGCATACATCCTGCATCATTACATGAATGCTTAGCCAGTCACTCTCGAAGACACGAATTCATGTGGGCATCCTAGTAGGATCTTTTAAGAGTGTTTATTCTTTCGCTTACCTTTTGTAAGTCTTTTCGAGCCTTTTGCATGAGATATCTTCTCACCTTATCTTTCGCGTGAAGTCTTATCCTTTTGCTTTCCTTTTGTAAGCATTTCTTCGCTGTCTTTTATACGCAACAAAACTTTGTGTTGGGTATCTTCGATCAATTTGGACGCTTGATGCCTATGTGGCCAAGAACTGAATGGTCGTTGTACTTAAAGAATGTCATCTCCGTGTTGTATGTCGCAACTGCGAAAAACACCCGGCGGAAAACAGAAGAGTCGCCACCTTTCGTTATTTATCCCAAAGAGAGGGAAAGGAAACGATTGGAGAAACCTAATGAAAAAGGGAAAGACAAGGTCATCGCAACCAAGTATGGATTCGGGAGTCGGTTACATAAGGGGAAGCTATTAGCACCCCTCACGTCCGTCGTACTTGACGGGATCCACGCTTGTTGTCTATCTAAGGGTGTGTTTAAACTATCTAGCTACAGGCTTGCAGGACGAAAAGAAAAGAGACTCGGCAGAGCATCGTAGCTCCGTGCCTACGTATTCCCTCGTGCAATAGGAAAGTTAGAGTCAACATAGTTCGGATAACTACGGGTGAAGGGGGGAAGGTTGCTCGCCAAGACGTCGCGTCTTGTGCCTACGTACTTTCATCTGGTATGAAAGATCAGAGCAAACATAGTTCGGGCTGGTACCAAACCACAAGTCGATTAAGTGTTTTAATCGAGTAAAGTTAAACCTCTATTCCAGCAGTTAGGGACAAAGCCTGTTTGCGGTAGAACCGAAGCTTAAGAACACTATTTTTCCTGAAAAAAAGGTTTCCGATTAATCCCGAAGGAAAAAGGTTTGACATTTGTTTTTGTGTTTTTTAGTGAAGTGAATTAATTCGGTTTATGATTCACGTTGCACTAAAGACTATGACATGGAGGCGAATGCGTCGTATATCTCCCCCAAACGGGACGTATACTAAACACCCTAGATAAGCGAGAGGAGACCCCTCATTCATCATTCCTAATGTAGCTTAAGGCTCGTAGCGCGCAACGTTTATCACCTTTATTAGATGAATTAGAATGGTTTTGAGATGAGAAAGAGACGCACGAAAGGTCTAAGGGGAGAACTAGATCAATCCTAGTGTTAGCATGCAAAGTAGACCTAAGGTTAGGATATAAAAGAGAAACATCTACCTAATGTTGTCATTGTCGCTACTGCGAAAATTGGCGCCGACTGAACAGAAGAGTCGCCGCCGTGCGTTATTTATCCCAAAGGAGGGAAAGGAAACGCTCAGAGTAAACCTACCGCAAAGACGGGAAAGGAATGGTCATCGCAACCAAATCCTGGATTCGGGAGTCGGTTACGCAAGGGGAAGGTATTAGCACCCCTCACGTCCGTCGTACTCGACGGGATCCATGCTTGTTTTCTAGTACGGATTGTTATTCTATCTATTCTACAGGTATGAGGTTAAAAGAAAATAAAATGACTCGGCAAAGTATCGCACTTTATGCCTACGTATTCCCGTCTAGAACGAGAAATCAGAGTCAACGTAGTTCGCCTACCTACGGGAAAGGAGGGGAAGGTTGCTCGCTAGGATATCGCATCCTATGCCTACGTACTTTCATACAGCAAGAAAGATCAGAGCAAACATAGTTCGGGCCACGTACGACACAAGTTTGTCTTGATTGTTTTTTTTTATCCTTCTGAAAAAGGTTTTCTCCTGATTACGGGTCCAAGCGGACAAAAATGACTCTTTGATTGGTTTACAGTCTTTTACGCAAGAACTGTCTTTTATTGATGTTTATCCTTTTATTGTATTTTTTGATTGTTTTGAGATAGAAGAGAAAGAACTCTAACCTAGGGTTAAAAAGGGAATCAAAATCTACCCTAATGTTGTCATGCATGGGTTAACACCTAATGTCTGTCATATTTCTCTCTTGCGCAGAGAGAAACAGAGATCCTAAGGGGATAAACGGAAAAGCAACAGCATATATACAGTAAAGCAGTAAAATGCATGAATGCAGCAGTACAAGCGAGGCAAGGGAGTCCCACTCAACCTCGAACCTGAAAACAATAGGTAAAGTGAAATGGCCTCACTTCAAACCTAAGGGGAAAATTAACAAACAATACAGCAAAGAAAATAAAACCCCAAAAACCCCAACTCTGACAGTTAATAAACAACAACCTCCCAATGAACCCCAAAGATCCTACTCCAATGATACCCAAGCTACAACAAGCTTCCATCTCCAAGAAATCACCAAGCCCAAACAAGCACAGAATCTCAAACAATTGACAGCATCAGACAGCAGATAGCTCCAAACAGCAGTAAACCCTAGCTTTAACACCCACACAGTTTTGACATGAATAATCTTCATCTTTGGCAATCTTTAATCTTCATCTCTATCTCCAATGGCTTCTTTCTTCAAGGCAAGCACTCTAGCAAAGAATTGATTTATCAGGATTAATTGAATGTCAAACAGTTCATTGACAACCAAAGGAAGTCTATAAACAGTTGACATTGTAACAGACTGTTTCCCTCAAAGTTCTACCTCTAAGGTAAGGCCACTTATCCCTCCAAAGGAGGGAGATGAATACCATAGAGGGACTTTATGTCATAGAGAGGAATGGAAGCACATGAAGCTATCCATGTTTGCACAAAACAATTCAGTCTATTCTAAGGCTCTGCTTATTCCTATATCCTGTGTCTTCAAAACATCTCCTAGCTCAAGAAATCTTCATGCATCAACCTTGATCTTTGTATTAAATCTTCTCCATTGATTCTTCATGCTTCCACAAGCTCAAACCAAGCCCCATACCCCAAAGAAAAGCCCAAAAGCCCAAGCAGACAAATATAAACCCCAAGTGGGAACACCAAACAAACACTCCATTTGTAAAATATACTAAAAATAGCAAAATAGTATTTAAAATTCTAAGATTTATTCTAAGGGGATTTCTATATCTACCCTACATACCCTATATGTCCCAGAACCTAATTCATGCTAAAAAAAACCCCAAAATAAAATGTTAGAATGCACCTATGTTGAGTTTGACCCCTAAAACTAACACCCTAGTGTTCTCTAATCAAAACTAATCAAGATTTAATCACAAAAATGTGAAATAAATCCAGGGGGAACTTGATGTTCTAATCTAACTATCACAAAAAGAATGGAATCAAAATATGGATTTAAATGACCAAACAAAATTCACCAAAATGTACGTACAAACAAAATGGAAATAGAAAGCAATTAAATGTAAAAAATCACCATAAATGGAAAAAAGCCTAAAATAATATTTTTATTTTATTATAATTTTCTTGACATCATTATTAAAATGAGGGAAAAAATCCCATGTTAAGATGATGATTTTTGAATTTTTTATGCATTATTTTGTGAACTATATACAAATGAAGAAGATTAAAACAAAATTCAATTGAAATTGACATATACAGGGGGGGCGCCAATAGCAGTTTATTTACCTTCAGAAACATATTGGGCCCAGGATGGGGGGTGCGCTCAGTAATGCGCTAGGCCTAAGTTTGTTTCAGAAAACAACACAAACAAAAAACAAAGGGGGGGGGGGGGGGGGGGCGCAGTTAGTGAGTAAATTCGTTTTGCATTTCCTGATGGGCCCCAAACTGGGGGTGTGAGTAGCAACTAGGCTAGGCCCAAACCAAATTCCAAAGGGGGAGAGGGGTGTTAATGGTAAGCCAGGGGTGTGGATTAGTAAGCTGCATCTGGGCCTAAGCCCGAGTCCAATGCAAGTTCAGCCTTAGTAAACCCTAGACAAACTTCCCCTAACTATCATCCCCTAACACCACTGTTCACCTTCTCCAAAACAATCCCTAAACGGTGCACTGTGACTCTCTCCATACGCACAGAGTCCTTCAATCAAACTTCGCTCATCCATCAACACCTCACACCTCAACCCTTCAGTTCAGCTTAATCTTAATCTAAACTCGCCTCACAAAATCATCATTCAAACTCTCACCTAAATCTGTGTCAACACCTAACAACCATACAAGCTACGAATGCGTGAAGAGTTAAGGAAGAAGAACAAAAAAAACCTGGAGAACTTGGTGGAGAAGATGGATGATGAAAAACGACGGGGATGACAAAGCTCCAGATGCGCAAGGATCTACGAATCGAGGAAGATCGGAGGCTTTGACGAACGCCTGAGGATCCTTGTTGGAGATGAGAAGATCTGCGAAGATCTAAACAAAACTGGAGATCTGGAGGAAGTTCTGGGCGAGCGATGGATGTTCTTCGCGGATTTGGAGATGATGTTCTTGATGAGAGTTGAAGATTCTTGAAGGAAAACTTGGACGGATGAAGATTTGTGAAGAACATTGAATTTCTGGAAAAAGGCTCAAGAACACGATGAAGTTTTCTGAGGAAGACGATGAAGATTTTCTGGAGTTCGATTGAAGATTTGAAGGTGCATGAGCGAATCTGGAGATGAACAGGAATCTAAGTGCAGAACGATGAAGATCGTTTGATTTCGTTTAATTTTTCTGGAAAAAAAACGTCTTGAACGGGATGAAGGCGCACGAGGAAAATGGTGGCGATCTGGGAATTCCTGGAGGAGTTGATGAGTTTCCCGGCGAGAAGCAATTTTCCGGCGATGGTTGATGGAGAGGATGAATGCAGAGGATGATGAAGTTGGATGAATTTTCAGAAGAATGGTGAAATTTGCAGATTCCGGTGGGAGGTTACGGTGGTCCGGCGACTGTTAGGGCGGTCGGCGATGGTTGGTTAGGGTGGCCGCCGGTCTTTGCATGGCCGGCGGTGAAGGGTTCCGGCGAGGTGATGTGGTGGCAAGAGGGAGAAGGAGTGTGAGCCACGTGTGGAGTGGACTCACTGCATGGTGGCCACGTGTGTGTGGACGGTGTGAGTGGAGAGTTGCTAGGTGGAAAAGTCTGAGAGTGTGTGAGGTGGCTGAGATAGTGGGGTTGCGAGTGAAACGTGGCTGAAAAAAAGGCTACACGCGTGGCAACGCTTTATATAGGACAAGTGGCACATTTGCTGGACTCTTGAACTGGGCTTGATTAATGGACTCTGGATAATTGGATACCAGCCCAATAAGACTTAATGCTGATTAAATGATGATTAAGGACAAAAAACTGATTAACTCTACAAAATTAAAACTGAAAAAAAAAAAACCTAATTAAACTATAAAACGAAAATTAACAAAATAAACTTCCTAATTAAAATCTATTATTAAACCTAATTAACTAAAAACGAAAATTAAGAAATAAACTCCTAATTAATCTGAAAAATATCTAAAACTATTATTTAATATCTAAAAAATTATCTTTAAAAAAACCCTAATTAATTCTAAAAAAAATCAAATAAAATCTAAAAATCTAAACATTTAATTCCCTATTTAAAAATCTAAAAAAAAAAAGTTAAATCTGCTAAACTCTATATTTTTTTTTAGAACTATTCTATTAAAAGAAAAGATAATACCTATTTATTTCTATTTTTTAAAATCTATTCTTTTAAAAGAAAAAAAAAACTATTAAAAGAAAATTAATATCTAAAAATCTTTATTATCTATTAAATCTCTAAAAGAAAATCTATTTAAAACTCTAAAAATTATAAAAAAAAATCTATTAAATCCAGAAAAATCCATTTAAATGCATTAAAAAATCTAAAAAAATGCAAGAAAAATCCTAAAAATTGCCAGGAGGCCGCTTAAATCGATTAAAACCCAATTGCGCAACCGTAGCGAAACCCGGGCACCGAGATGGCCTGAAAACACAGGAGACGAGCACCAAATCTCAACAGACTTTTATTTCGACCGGCCTGAACTGCCTGAAACGCCAGGGGCTATAATCCCGATAAAAATCAATCTGACTGAGGAAAATGCCATGCATGCAATATGCGAATGCGAATGCAAAAATGCATCGAAACATAAACCAGATATGGGGACCGGTTGGTCAAATTTTAGGGTGCAACAGCTGCCCCTATTCAAGTGGCTTGGACCTGAAGGGTTGAAGAGCGAACAACCTTCAAACATTCAAAGGTAGAAGACGGTTGAATACAAAATAAACCCGAAAATTTGCCAACCGCAGAAATAAACTACACCCTCGCTCGGGGAACACCATCTAGAGAACTGAATCCAATTATTATGGCAACAAAATGATTAATCACCTGATAAAGAGATTTGACTTTAGCCCCAGTTACTTGTGTGACACCACAGATTACAAACCCGAAGGTTGGATCAACATGCACTTGATCACCTCTCATCGTCTACTGATAGACGGAGACACCATCCCGCAGGAAAACAATAACCATACTTACATCGTCTACAGATAGACAGAAAGACCCCATCCCGAAGGAAACCATTATCCATACTCACATTGTCTAAGGATAGACAGAAAGACTCCATCCCGAAGGAAAACCATATCCATACTCACATTGTCTAAGGATAGACAGCAAGACACCATCCCGAAGGAAAAACCAAAACCCTTACTCACATTGTCTAAGGATAGACAGAAAGACACCGTCCCGAAGGAAAAACCAAAACCCTTACTCACATTGTCTAAGGATAGACAGCAAGGCACCATCCCGAAGGAAAACCATATCCATACTCACATTGTCTAAGGATAGACAGAAAGGCATCATCCCGAAGGAAAACAATATCCATACTCACATTGTCTAAGGATAGACAGAAAGGCACCATCCCGAAGGAAAACAATATCCATACTCACATTGTCTAAGGATAGACAGCAAGGCACCATCCCGAAGGAAAACCAATATCCAATACTCACATCGTCTAAGGATAGACGGAGAGACACCATCCCGAAGGAAAACAAATATCCATACTCACATTGTCTAAGGATAGACAGCAAGGCACCATCCCGAAGGAAAACCAATATCCAATACTCACATCGTCTAAGGATAGACGGAGAGACATCATCCCGAAGGAAAACCATACCCAATACTCACATTATCTAAGGATAGACAGAAAGACTCCATCCCAAAGGAAAACCAATATCCATACTCACGTTGTCTAAGGATAGACAGAAAGACACCATCCCGCAGGAAAACTTGTCAGCGGAAAGAGAACCCTATTCATCACCACCCATCAAATTTCAGAATCCTTTCGTCTACAGGAATTGATGGAAAGAACAATATCTTCAAAGGGGCCACATCATCAATAAGGATTGACAGAAAAACCACCTCCCAAGAGCCATGCCGTTGATAAGGATCAACAACTAGGAAAACCAAACATTCTTCAAAGAGCCTCGACGTCAATAAGAATCGACGGTCAGGAAAACCTTCTTGAAATGCCATCTCGTCCAATAAACAGAAAGAACGCCAATATCTGAAAGATCGCCTTGAAACCCCTCAACGTCTAAGGATAGACGGAGAAAAACCATATCCAAACTCCCGATGTCTAATGATAGACGGAGAAGGCCCGCTGGGGGAAACCCATCGTCAATGTGAACTGACGGGAAGAGAAGTCTGTCAATATTAGACGACTGATGAGTAAAGCATAACTGTTGTATGATCTGAGAATCGAACACCAAAGAGCTATCTGAATAAAGCTGCTGGATAAATGCCCCTGAACTAATTACAGAGTACTTCATGTTGCCACTGAAGGCTGATAGAAAAACTGGCTTATGCTTCGTATGCATATGCGTATGTTTGAATTTTTCTATGGCGTAATGCTCCATATGGGATGGAAATGCTACGCATTTGAGGATGAAATGCAAGTATGATGCAAATATGATGATATATGCAAATGCAAATGCAGGCTCGGGTCGCTGGAGATATTGGATACAGAAAACCGCTTCAGCAAAATAAATGCTGAAGACAAAGCCAACTCCGCTGGGGATAACCAGACATCACATAATTATTCCAGCAAAATAAATGCTGGAAAAGTGAAGCCAACTTCGCTGGGGAATAACCGAATGCGCCAAGCATAATTGGACTTCTGTCAGGGATAGCTTACTCGTGCCAATGAAAATTGGACTTGCGCTGAGGAAAACAGACGGAGTCTTCCTGCGTACCAATGAAGATTGGATTTTGAAGTGATGTGCCACCCTGGATGGGCCTTACAGTGATTGCCAATATGGATTGGGCTTCTTGAAAATTGCCAATAAGAATTGGGCTTTAGGCTATCCATGATGGGTCATGTATAATTGACGCTGAACAATATCCTGTCTGAATTCACAATTTCTTATTGAAGGGTCAATAGATGGTAACACGATTTCCCGACATTCGACTCACCCTTGGAGATTAGCTGAATCTGCTCGAATAGCTCTGAGTAGCTCTGATGACACGGAGAAGAACAATTCCTTCGCTTCTGATATGCCCCAGCTTGTGGGATCTCTGTAGGGATAGTCCTCAAAAGGAAATCTGAAAGTCTGTACCCTGACGGTCTGATATGAAATGCCCCAGCACTCTGAACCTCGGAAAAATGCTTCTCGAATAACGAATAACTTCCGCGCTCTTAGGATGGTCTGCCCCTGTCTGCGACGACTTTGCCCCTGATTGGATGATTCGGTATAGTGACTCCAGCTACGAGAGATTTACCGAATCTCGACCTGATTGCCCCGGAATAACAACTTTGGATGGCTGACCTCACTGGGGATCACTTGATAATAGCTTGCCCCGGCTCTCGGAACATTCGGGCATCCTGCATTCTATCTTGATCAGACTTTCCACTGTAGGAGACTTTCTTGCCGTCAAGCGCTTGCTCGCAAGTAAAACCAGTCGTTCTGCATAAAAGATACATTAATGCAATGCATATGACAGTTTTAACATCCAATCTGTTCACTGGAAAAATGGAAAAAACCGTTTATGACACATAATGCACAAATCATTTATCAAAATATCAACATCAATACCAACATGGTAAGAAGAACCCTTTTAGGAGTCAGCTTCGACGCGATCTTAACCAATGCATGCCTTCGAAACAAACCTGCTTCAATTAAGACTTTTGAAGGTTGTAACGTGGTCAGGTTCACGGTTTTGAAAGAAAGGATAAAGGCTCAAATTTTAATTTTAACCCACCCATTCTTCTTGATGTTCTCCGATCCTACGTTCAGCTAATTTGACCTTAGCGCTCATCTCTCAGAGGTTGAAAGATAGGAGTGATAGTTCGAGAAACTATGAGCTTTCGGAGTGACAGCCACTCGCTCTTCGTCTTTGACACTTGGGGCCACACGACTCGTATTTCCTTTGAGGATTTTTCTTTTGTAATCCTTTTCATCTTTTCTTTCCCTCATTTTTTTTTGCCTGGACTGACTCTTTTGAGTTTCTTTTGATTTTCCAGTCCGGCGGGATGCCCTTATTTTTGCCTAAGTCGTTTGTTTTCAAGTTTTGACTTAGCGGGCTTTTGATTCTTTTCGCTTTTTGTTTTTTTCGAACAAGTCGTGTGACACTGGTTGTTTGACTCTTTGGGGAATAAGGTGACTGTCTCAATCCTGACGCTTAACCACTGTGGCTTTTTAGGCACGACCTATAGAGGTGTGATTGATCCTCGAACGGACACTCCTTTTTGCAATTTGGACGCTCGGTCAAATTAGCTAACACCTACCCTGCCCCAGGTTGAGATTGAGGGTTTTTCGTTTTCAGAAAGAACTCCTACTACTAGGCTCAAAGGGGTTGTCAAGGGATTATCTTCCTTATGTCTCCGGTGTTTAGGGATTTGAAACAATGCTTGTACATCATCAGCAGGTTTTATTTCAAAGACATACAATATCGGAAGCTTGCATGTCGTTCATTTTCGTCATCCTCCCTGGATTCCACTTAACCAAGCGTTGGATATATGTAAAAATCAATTAGTGAACACGAATGGATTTAATCAAAACATGCATACTCATTTCATTATCATCAATTGAATGAAAACAACAAGTTTTACAAACAAGATTGCAATTTAACAAGAAAGAAACTACAAACATAAAGAAATGACAAGATGAAACACAGGAAAACGTCAACTTCCGAGAACCGGGCTTTCACATCTGACTTACTGCTGAACCAGCCATCTTCAGAGTTGCCTATTGAAACCGTACTGCTTAAAACGGCTTCCGGGTGAATTGCCTTTCTGACTTCAGTGGGCTCTGTCTAGCACGCAGGTTTGACCGATAACGATAAGGCTGATGACTCTGGAAAGGAGTTGACGTCTGTTGCAAAGACTGGACAGATTGTTGACTTTGATCAGTCGGACCACTCGGAGGTCGAGTCTGGATTGTCAGGGGCTCCTTTTGTTCAAGCGCTTTCATCCTCAGGCTTGGTCTAGGCAGTAACTGAGGACAGGGGGATTCTGACACCAATGATTGCAGAATATACTTCTGATCTACAGCAGCTTCGGGAACATCCATCATTTTAGCACCAACTGGGGTAAGACCATTAGGTACAATTACGCCGCCCGGCGTGAGTTCAATAACTTTTGCGTCAATCAAGTCCTGAACGTTGTGCTTAAAAGCGTGACAACTTTCCACATCATGTCCGGGTGCCCCAGAATGAAATTCACACTGCTTACTAGTGTCATACCCATAAGGAAGCGTCGTTCCTGTGAGGGGTTCCAATGTTCTTTTTTCAACCAGCTTCAAACTCGATAAAGTCTGAAAGAGCTTAGCACACGTTGAAGGCGACGCCTCAAATATCCTCCTTGACCTTCGCCGAATCGGATGTATCTTTTGTTGTTGGTGGTGGTGTCGATCAACACGTCTTTTAAGCTCAGGTTCCACAGGCACAAGCTCCACAGGAACAGGTGGAACAAGCTCCTTCACTGCGGCTTCAGATAGCTGATCATCCTCTTTCCTAATCACATTCTTGACTACTTCCATGATCAAGCTCATTTGGGTCTTCAGCTGATTATTTTCCTCTTTGAGTATCTTCTGATCCAGACGCAACTCTTGCATGTCTTTCATCATCTGCCTTAGCTGGCTTCGGACTTCAATCAATTCAGCCTGATTCTGTTCCATATCTCTGAGGGAATTCCTGCAACATACTGGAGATAGGAAATAAGACCCCCGGTTCTGATGTACCTGTTATGTGAGAATGCAATGCAGAAATCAAACTCATATTCAAGACAAGACAAAGAAACCCCAAGCTATAGGCACAGAGATAAACACCTCACACCACTATGCAAAGCCAACAAGAGCAACAAGCAAACACACCCAAGTACAAAATACAATGACCCCAGCCAACACGCCTGGTGGTGGTCAGCAAACAACAATGCACGAAAGCTAAACAATCAGCAGAGAAAAACAGATGCGACACCCGGCGCAGAAACTTCTAGCAACTTCCCCCATATTCAATTGAGCTCTAAGTTGGACCTTCTCCCGACCATACACTTTCAGTGGAGTATTCAATAACATTGACTGACGAACCCCCACAATTGGATGAAGGATAATCAATAATCCGAACAAAACCCTGAGGTGTGACAAAGATCTTGTTAGAGTCTAGCTGATTCTGAATCTGGCTTCTAAGCACCTTACAATCATCTGTCGAATGCCCCTGTACCCCAACATGGTACACACAGCGGGCGCTGGCATCAGAACCTGAAGGATAAGGTGGGATCATGGGATTAGTCTCTTTCGGCACTATTAATCCACTTTCGACCAAATCTGGCAACAACTGACTGTACGACACCGGTAGCTGAGTAAACTGCCTTTCAGGCTTCCTTGGTCTTTGTCGGGCATGACGACGCGGCTGACGATAATATGACTGCTGGTTTGAAGTGTCTGAAAACTGAGCCTGAGATGCTAGGGATTCTGAGACAACATCGCTTCCTTCTTCCCACTCCTCTTGAGAACTGACAACTGATTCATTCTTATCAACTGGGGTACAAGGAGCCTCTCGAATCTTTCCATTCTTGAGTCCTCTCTCAACAAGCTCTCCCATTCTCATCAAGCCTTAAAAGCTTGTACAAGTGAACATCATGTCGTAATAACGGCCCTTCAGAGTACCCAAAAAGAGGTTAACCATTTCTCTCTCCTGAATCGGTGGTTGAACACGAGCAGCCAATTCTCTCCATCTTTGCACATACCCCCTAAAGGATTCATTCTCCACACGAGATAATTCTTGCAAATGCACGCGAAAAGGAGCCATTTCCAGGTTGTAGTCGTACTGCTTCACGAAGGCATTGGCTAAGTCCGACCATGATTTAATACTATCACTCTGCAAGTGCATATACCAGTCCGAAGATGCTCCGATCAAACTATCTTGGAAACAGTGAATCATGAGCTTGTCATTGGTGATATGCGGAGTCATTCTTTTGCAGAACATAACCAAATGTAGCTTCGGACAACTATCCCCTTTGTACTTCTCAAAATTGGGCATTTTGAACTTCGGAGGTAATACAAGACCTGGCACCAAACACATGCCTGCAGCATTCAGATCAAGAGTATTCTTATTCACCAGGGCAGCAATCTGATCTTCCAACGTCTGAAGTCTTCTCATATACTCAACAGTCCTTGGGTCCTCAATATTAACCTGTGGAACAACTCTTGGAGATGGAACAATCCTTGGAGAATTTGGCGTAGAGAAAGTGGAACTGTGACACTCTGCGTCATTGAAGGAATATGGACCTCTAACAGGGGTTTGCACGGGCTGAGCAACATTGTTCATCTGAGCTCTTTGACCATTGTCTCCTCCTCCATTTATAGTTGTTATGGCTTCCATGAACTGACTCATCTGGTACTGCAACAATTCAAACTCTGCCCGAGTAACAACCAAGTTCTGCTCTCCTAAAGCCATGATCTTTTCAGATGCTAACTCAAGTCCAATACGAATGTCGGGAAATCAACTGATGAAGCGGACAAAAACGGGTAAGCTCCCTGTCCCGGCTGAGGATGAATATGCAAAATGAAATGCAAATGCAAACAGTCATGCAAAATGCAAGATGCACATACGAAGGACCAAGTGTGCTGCTGAGAAGCTCAATCCACCATGCTGGTCTTAACCAGACCCATAACACTGCTCAAGCCTGGTCTTCACAAACCAAGACAATGCTCTAACCTGGTCTCCAACAGACCCTATAAAGCTGTCCTCAAAGATCACTGAATCTCAATCAAGAAAGCCGGTAGTCTGGAGGTCAAGTTACCTGCATGCCCCAACCCCTCTCACAGGTAGGTGTCCTAATAACTGACACAAGGTATGGCATCTTATGCGGTCGTTGGCATCACAGACTTTCAAGACTGATGATACGATACCCAGAAGGTGTGGCATCATCATGTCCTGAAGAGGCCTCACTTAGCCAACTTCCAAATGATCGGTCCCCGGAGTCGACAATCTAACTAACCAACAACCCCCTCAACCCAAAGGGTTGAAAAAGAAGTCAACCAGAAGAACCTCGTCCGAGCGTGGATTTCATGAGACACTAGTACCTGCAAAGCACTCACGCGCCCACTAATCTCCACTATAATTCTAGGTGCACTCAAGCCCAAGTCCGGCTTATCTCTCAATCATAGAACCCCCTCATACCCACAGCAATAATAACAGTAAGATAATGCTGAATGTAAAATACAGAAAAAGTAAATCCATACAAAATCCTCGACGGGAAAACAAGCGCTAGGATTGACTCGCGTAGGGGACCGTTGGAATCCCCAGCAGAGTCGCCAGCTGTCGCTACTGCGAAAATCGGCGCCGGCTGAACAGAAGAGTCGTCACCGTGCGTTATTTATCCCAAAGGAGGGAAAGGAAACGCTCAGAGTAAACCTACCGCAAAGACGGGAAAGGAATGGTCATCGCAACCAAATCCTGGATTCGGGAGTCGGTTACGCAAGGGGAAGGTATTAGCACCCCTCACGTCCGTCGTACTCGACGGGATCCACGCTTGTTTTCTAGTACGGATTGTTATTCTATCTATTCTACAGGTCTGGGGTTAAAAGAAAATAAAATGACTCAGCAAAGTATCGCACTTTATGCCTACGTATTCCCGTCTGGAACGAGAAATCAGAGTCAACGTAGTTCGCCTACCTACGGGAAAGGAGGGAAAGGTTGCTCGCTAGGATATCGCATCCTATGCCTACGTACTTTCATACAACATGAAAGATCAAAGCAAACGTAGTTCGGGCCATGTACGACACAAGTTTGTCTTGATTGTTTTTTTTTTATCCTTCTGAAAAAGGTTTTCTCCTGATTACGGGCCCAAGCGGAAAAAAATGACTCTTTGATTGGTTTACAGTCTTTTACGCAAGAACTGTCTTTTATTGATGTTTATCATTTTATTGTATTTTTTGATTGTTTTGAGATAGAAGAGAAAGAACTCTAACCTAGGGTTAAAAAGGGAATCAAAATCTACCCTAATGTTGTCATGCATGGGTTAACACCTAATGTCTGTCATATTTCTCTCTTGCGCAGAGAGAAACAGAGATCCTAAGGGGATAAACGGAAAAGCAACAACATATATACAGTAAAGCAGTAAAATGCATGAATGCAGCAGTACAAGCGAGGCAAGGGAGTCCCACTCAACCTCGAACCTGAAAACAATAGGCAAAGTGAAATGGCCTCACTTCAAACCTAAGGGGAAAATTAACAAACAATACAGCAAAGAAAATAAAACCCCAAAAACCCCAACTCTGACAGTTAATAAACAACAACCTCCCAATGAACCCCAAAGATCCTACTCCAATGATACCCAAGCTACAACAAGCTTCCATCTCCAAGAAATCACCAAGCCCAAACAAGCACAGAATCTCAAACAGTTGACAGCATCAGACAGCAGATAGCTCCAAACAGCAGTAAACCCTAGCTTTAACACCCACACAGTTTTGACATGAATAATCTTCATCTTTGGCAATCTTTAATCTTCATCTCTATCTCCAATGGCTTCTTTATTCAAGGCAAGCACTCCAGCAAAGAATTGATTTATCAGGATTAATTGAATGTCAAACAGTTCATTGACAACCAAAGGAAGTCTATAAACAGTTGACATTGTAACAGACTGTTTCCCTCAAAGTTCTACCTCTAAGGTAAGGCCACTTATCCCTCCAAAGGAGGGAGATGAATACCATAGAGGGACTTTATGTCATAGAGAGGAATGGAAGCACATGAAGCTATCCATGTTTGCACAAAACAATTCAGTCTATTCTAAGGCTCTGCTTATTCCTATATCCTGTGTCTTCAAAACATCTCCTAGCTCAAGAAATCTTCATGCATCAACCTTTATCTTTGTATTAAATCTTCTCCATTGATTCTTCATGCTTCCACAAGCTCAAACCAAGCCCCATACCCCAAAGAAAAGCCCAAAAGCCCAAGCAGACAAATATAAACCCCAAGTGGGAACACCAAACAAACACTCCATTTGTAAAATATACTAAAAATAGCAAAATAGTATTTAAAATTCTAAGATTTATTCTAAGGGGATTTCTATATCTACCCTACATACCCTATATGTCCCAGAACCTAATTCATGCTAAAAAAAACCCCAAAATAAAATGTTAGAATGCACCTATGTTGAGTTTGACCCCTAAAACTAACACCCTAGTGTTCTCTAATCAAAACTAATCAAGATTTAATCACAAAAATGTGAAATAAATCTAGGGGGAACTTGATGTTCTAATCTAACTAGCACAAAAAGAATGGAATCAAAATATGGATTTAAATGACCAAACAAAATTCACCAAAATGTACGTACAAACATAATGGAAATAGAAAGCAATTAAATGTAAAAAATCACCATAAATGGAAAAAAGCCTAAAATAATATTTTTATTTTCTTATGATTTTCTTGACATCATTATTAAAACGAGGGGAAAAATCCCATGTTAAGATGATGATTTTTGGATTTTTTATGCATTATTTTGTGAACTATATACAAATGAAGAAGATTAAAACAAAATTCAATTGAAATTGACATATACAGGGGGGCGCCAATAGCAGTTTATTTACCTTCAGAAACATATTGGGCCCAGGATGGGGGGTGCGCTCAGTAATGCGCTGGGCCCAGGTTTGTTTCAGAAAACAACACAAACAAAAAACAAAGGGGGGGCGCAGTTAGTGAGTAAATTCGCTTTGCATTTCCTGATGGGCCCCAAACTAGGGGTGTGAGTAGCAACTGGGTTAGGCCCAAACTAAATTCCAAAGGGGGAAAGGGGTGTTAATGGTAAGCCAGGGATGTGGATTAGTAAGCTGCATCTGGGCCTAAGCCCGAGTCCAATGCAAGTTCAGCCTTAGTAAACCCTAGACAAACTTCCCCTAACTATCATCCCCCAACACCATTGTTCACCTTCTCCAAAACAATCCCTAAACGGCGCACTGTGACTCTCTCCATACGCACAGAGTCCTTCAATCAAACTTCGCTCATCCATCAACACCTCACACCTCAACCCTTCAGTTCAGCTTAATCCTAATCTGAACTCGCCTCATAAAATCATCATTCAAACTCTCACCTAAATCTGTGTCAACACCTAACAATCATACAAGCTACGAATGCGTGAAGAGTTAAGGAAGAAGAACAAAAAAAAAACCTGGAGAACTTGGTGGAGAAGATGGATGATGAAAAACGACGGGGATGACGAAGCTCCAGATGCGCAAGGATCTACGAATCGAGGAAGATCGGAGGCTTTGACGAACGCCTGAGGATCCTTGTTGGAGATGAGAAGATCTGTGAAGATCTAAACAAAACTGGAGATCTGGAGGAAGTTCTGGGCGAGCGATGGATGTTCTTCGCGGATTTGGAGATGATGTTCTTGATGAGAGTTGAAGATTCTTGAAGGAAAACTTGGACGGATGAAGATTTGTGAAGAACGTTGAATTTCTGGAAAAAGGCTCAAGAACACGATGAAGTTTTCTGAGGAAGACGATGAAGATTTTCTGGAGTTCGATTGAAGATCTGAAGGTGCATGAGCGAATCTGGAGATGAAGAGGAATCTAAGTGCAGAACGATGAAGATTGTTTGATTTCGTTTAATTTTTTTGGAAAAAAAACGTCTTGAACGGGATGAAGGCGCACGAGGAAAATGGTGGCGATCTGGGAATTCCTTGAGGAGTTGATGAGTTTCCCGGCGAGAAGCAATTTTCCGGCGATGGTTGATGGAGAGGATGAATGGAGAGGATGATGAAGTTGGATGAATTTTCATAAGAATGGTGAAATTTGCAGATTCCGGTGGGAGGTTACGGTGGTCCGGCGACTGTTAGGGCGGTCGGCGATGGTTGGTTAGGGTGTCCGCCGGTCTTTGCATGGCCGGCGGTGAAGGGTTCCGGCGAGGTGATGTGGTGGCAAGAGGGAGAAGGAGTGTGAGCCACGTGTGGAGTGGACTCACTGCATGGTGACCACGTGTGTGTGGACGGTGTGAGTGGAGAGTTGCTAGGTGGCAAAGTCTGAGAGTGTGTGAGGTGACTGAGATAGTGGGGTTGCGAGTGAAAGGTGGCTGAAAAAAAGGCTACACGCGTGGCAACGCTTTATATAGGACAAGTGGCACATTTGCTGGACTCTTGAACTGGGCTTGATTAATGGACTCCGGGTAATTGGATACCAGCCCAATAAGACCTAATGCTGATTAAATGATGATTAAGGACAAAAAACTGATTAACTCTACAAAATTAAAACTGAAAAAAAAAAACCTAATTAAACTATAAAACGAAAATTAACAAAATAAACTTCCTAATTAAAATCTATTATTAAACCTAATTAACTAAAAACGAAAATTAAGAAATAAACTCCTAATTAATCTGAAAAATATCTAAAGCTATTATTTAATATCTAAAAAATTATCTTTAAAAAAACCCTAATTAATTCTAAAAAAAAACAAATAAAATCTAAAAATCTAAACATTTAATTCCCTATTTAATAATCTAAAAAAAAAAGTTAAATCTACTAAACTCTATATTTTTTTTTAGAACTATTCTATTAAAAGAAAAGATAATACCTATTTATTTCTATTTTTTAAAATCTATTCTTTTAAAAGAAAAAAAAAACTATTAGAAGAAAATTAATATCTAAAAATCTTTATTATCTATTAAATCTCTAAAAGAAAATCTATTTAAAACTCTAAAAATTATTTAAAAAATCTATTAAATTCAGAAAAATCCATTTAAATGCATTAAAAAACCTAAAAAAATGCAAGAAAAATCCTAAAAATTGCCAGGAGGCCGCTTAAATCGATTAAAACCCAATTGCGCAACCGTAGCGAAACCCGGGCACCGAGATGGTCTGAAAACACAGGAGACGAGCACCAATTCTCAACAGACTTTTATTTCGACCGGCCTGAACTGCCTGAAACGCCAGGGGCTATAATCCCGATAAAAATCAATCTGACTGAGGAAAATGCCATGCATGCAATATGCGAATGCGAATGCAAAAATGCGTCAAAACATAAACCAGATATGGGGACCGGTTGGTCAAATTTTAGGGTGCAACAGTCATGCATGGTTAGGAACCTAATGTCTATCATAATCTCAAAAGAGATTAGAGATCCTACGGGAAGAAAGACAAAAGAAGAAGGAACCAAGCACAAACAAGTATGAAAATAAGGATGCAAACAGAAAATGCAGCACACAAGCAAGGGAGGAAAATTAGTGTGGGGTAGACACCACCACAATCTCATCTCGACCTTTAATTGATGCAAACAATAAGGATGTGAAACTTAAAAGAAATGCAAATGCAAGCACATGCCAAGGAAGTCTCGATTAAAATAATCGAGAACAACAACCAAAACTCTAGAATAATACACTCCTAATGCATCATATTGATTTACGATGATTCGATGTGAATCGGTATGCAAACAAGCAAGCAAAACAGAAAATATGACATTCTCGCACAGTGTTAATCGGTTAACCCATACTGTTAATCGATTAACTTGTGTAAAACATGTGAAAATTTGGAAATTCATAGGTGTTAATCGGTTAACACCAGGCGTTAACTGGTTAACACCCTGAAAACTTTGAAAAATGTGAATATTTGAATTGGTTAATCGGTTAACCATAACACTGCACCAGAAGCTAAATACAGCAGCAAAAAATCACTTCCAGCACAAAACAACTTATCCAAGGTTCCAACAGATCAACTTATCAATTAAGCACGAAATTAACAACAGAAAACAGAGATCCAACAGTATGGAAATAGATTATCACAGTCGATTCACAGATCACATGGATTAAATCAACACAAATTCTATCAAAAATGAATATCCACATGATTAAAGCAAATAAGCTAAAAACAGATTCGGATCCAACCTTTGGAGCGGAGATTTGCTCCGTTAAATATTGATCAACTGAATTTGAGAATATCAAATGCTAGAAATTCAGAAAACTTCAAGATCCAAGCCAACTGTTGTTGTATGAATGAAGATCCACCAACTTTGAGTCAAAAAGCTTCAAATAATCACTTCTAGATCAAGTTCCAAAATCAGATCTCAGTTTGCACGAAAATGGATTATGAAAATTAATCCAATGATGATGGTAAATGGAGGTTTATGCTCAAGAATCCATTGATTCCAATGAAGAATCAAGAATTCCAATGAAAAAGAGCTTTGAATAAAGGTTTTGGCTATGGAGTATTTTGAGAGAAAATTGAGAGAGATGAGATCAAATCTGAAGTGAGAGTGAAAAAATGAAGGTTAGATGGCTTGGTTTGGAGTAAATCACTTAAATATGACTTAGGTTTGGATCCAAAGCAAGGTTTGGAAATTTGGATTGGAAATCCAGGTTTGGAATGTGGAATGGGATTTTGGAGGGAAATCTGAAATTTAAAGATGTTCTAGATCCTTCCCAAGTAAAAATTTGAATTCCAAGGTGATCAAAATTGGACTCCAAGTGCAATTGACTTGCAAAATCACGTACAAGGCAAAATCTGCTATGGTTAACCGGTTAACCGTATAGGTTAATCGGTTAACGCCTCTGAAACTTTGAATCTGGGATAATTTTCCTTTGGTTAATCGATTAACCATATAGGTTAACCGATTAACACTTTCAAACTTTGAATTCTGGCGCCTTTTGGAGGGAAATCTGTTCATTTGCCCTGTTTCAACTGTCTCGAGCTCTGTTTAGATGCTGAACCTCATTTTTGAACATTATCACTATGGAAATACTTGTTATGAGCCTGAGTGCTGATCCTGATCCAAAACTAACCTGTAAAACAGAATAAAATTGATCGCTCGACCGCTGGGCAAAATAAATGCCTGAGCCTCTGATGCTCGCTGTTTGTTGTTTAGTCTTTTACTCCGAAATGAGCTTGAGCCACAGGAATGCCTTGATCCCCTGCCTCGAGAACAGATGCGATGATATGCAAACTAATGAAAAATGCAATGAAACAAAAGCCCGTAACAAGAAAACCGGTTGGGCAAATTTTTGGGTGCAACAGTTGCCCCTATTCAAAAGTCTTGGACCTGACTGGGTGAGAAGTGAACGAATTTCAGATAATCAAGGTAGAAGACGGTTGAATACCAAAGAAACCCGGAAATTTGCCAACCGCAGAAATAAACTGCAACTCTGATTGGGGAAACGTCTCCGAAAACTGAATACAGACAGTTGCAACAGCATCGAGCTGACTGATCATGAAGAAAGACATACTCACATCGTCTAGAGGTAGACGAAAAGACACCCAATACTCACCTCGTCTAAGGATAGACGGAAAGACACCAAAACGTTCACATCGTCTAAGGATAGACAGAAAGAACAACCAATACTCACATCGTCTAAGGATAGACAGAAAGATACCAAAATGTTCACATCGTCTAAGGATATACAGAAAGAACAACCAATACTCACATCGTCTAAGGATAGACAGAAAGACACCCAATACTCACCTCGCCTAAGGATAGACGGAAAGACACCCAATACTCACCTCGTCTAAGGATAGACGGAAAGACACCCAATACTCACCTCATCTAAAGATAGACAGAAAGAAATCCAATACTCACATCGTCTAATGGTAGACGGAAAGACACCATAACCACATTTCAAAACCATTTATCGAATTGCAAAATTCTTTCGTCCATAGAAATTGATGGAAAGAAAATATCTTCGAAGGGCCACCTCGTCAATAGGAATTGACAGAAAGAAAACTATCTTCAAAGAGCCATGTCGTCAATAGGAATTTCCAACAAGGAAATCCAAACATTCTTCAAAGAGCCACAATGTCAATAGGAATTGACAACACGAAAACCCTCTTAAAACGCAATCTCCTCCAATAAACAGAAAGAAAACCATGTCCGAACCTCACATCGTCTAAGGATAGACAGAGAGAAAACCATGTCCGAACCTCACATCATCTAAGGATAGACGAAGAGAAAACCATATATGAAACTCGCATCGTCTAAGGATAGACGGAGAGAAAATCTGTTGGGGAAACACGTCGTCAATAGGAATTAGCGGAAAGAAAATCTGCTTGGAGAAACACATCGTCAATAGGAATTGACGGAAAGAAAATCTACTGGGATGTCATCATCAGAGGATTGACGGACAAAGCATAACCGACGTATGATCTGAAACCCAAGTAAACCGACAAGCTGTCTAAACAAAGCTGTTGGATAAATGCCCCTGTATTGATTGAAGAGTGATTCAAGTTGTCGCGGTAAGCTGACAGAAACTAGCTTATTCTTTGTATGCATATGCATATGTTTGGATATGGCGTAATGCTCCATACAAAAATGGATATGCTACGCATTTGAGGATGAAATGCAAAGATGATGCAAATATGATAACTATATGCAAGAATGCAAATGCAGGTTGGGGATG
The DNA here is from genome assembly GCA_963859935.3 of Lathyrus sativus. Classification (NCBI taxonomy): domain Eukaryota; kingdom Viridiplantae; phylum Streptophyta; class Magnoliopsida; order Fabales; family Fabaceae; genus Lathyrus; species Lathyrus sativus. Next base: position 940,033,127 of record OZ012735.1, read on the forward strand.
CCGGGGAAAGCTGGATACAACAGAACCGCTTCAGCAAAATAAATGCTGAAGAGGTGAAGCCAACTCCGCTGGGGATAACCGGATATGCCAAGTACGATTGGACTTTGCTGGAGAAAACAGACGAAGTCTTCCTGAACTTTGGGCTGTCTGCGAAGGGTCAAGGAATAGTAACATGACTTCCCGACATTCATCTTGCACTTGAAGGTTGACTGAACCTGGTTGAATAGCTCTGAGGATATGGAGAGGAACAATTCCTACGCTTCCAATATCGCCCCAGCCCGCGGGATCTCTATGGGGACATTCCTCGAAAGGAAATTTGAAATCACATAACCCCGATGGTTTGATATGAACTGCCTCAGCATTCTGAACCTCAGAGAGGTGCTTCATTGGTTGCCCCTTGGACAAGAAATGACTTCTGCGCTCTTAGGGTGGCCTGCCCCAGCCTGCAATGGCTTTGCCCCTGATTGGGGACTTCACTAGAGATGATACCTATAGTTGTGAGATATCCACTGGATCTTAACCTAATTCCCCTATTAACTGTCTTTAGATGGCTGAATCCCATGTTGTGATCATTTGACATACTGCCCTGGCTCGACAGAGTATTCAAGCGTTCCGCGTTCTATCCTGATCAATCTTTCCACTGTGGAAACTTTCCTGCTGTCAAGCGCTTACTCGCAAGTAAAATAGATTGTTCTGCATAAAAGATATACTAAATGCAATGCATATGACAGTTTTCGAAATCTAATTCTGTTCACTGGAAAAAAAATTATGACATAGGGTGAACGAATCACTTATCAGAATGTCAACATTAGTACAACATTGTAAGAGGAATCCTTTTAGGAGTCAGTTTCGATGCGATCTTCACAGAAGTATGCTTTCGAAACAAACCTGCTTCAATTAGGACTTTTCAGGTTGTAACGTGGTCAGATTCACGGTTTGAAAGAAGGGATAAAGGCTCAAAATTTATTTTAACCCACCCATTCTCCTTGATGTTCTCCAATCCTACATTCTCCTAATTCGACATTAGCGCTCACCTTTCAAAGGTTGAATGACAGGAGTGATGGTTCGGGAAACTACAAGTTTTAGGAATGACAGTCACCCGCCTTTTCGTTTTTGGTGCCTGAATCACACGACTTGTTTTTCATCATCATTTTTTTTATTTCCCTATTTTTTTGCCTGGGCTAACTCCTTTGAGTTTCTTCTGATTTTGAAGTCCAGCAGGATGCCCTCATTTTTGCCTAAGTCGCTTGTTTTCAAGCTTCGACTTAGCAGGCTTTTTCTTTTCCTTTTTTCTTTCTCTTCCTTTTTTTTGAACAAATCGTGTGACACCGGCTTGTATGACTTGTTAAAGGGATTGTGACTGTTTCACTCCTTGGTCGATAAGGTTTAACCACTGTGGTTTTTTAGGCACGGCCTCTAGGGGTGTGATTGATCCTCGAACGGGAACACTCCTTTTGCAATTTGGACGCTCGGTCAAATTAGCTAAAACCTACCCTGCCCCGGGTTAAGATTGAAGGTTTTCATTTTCAAAAAGAAACTCCTGCTACCAGGCTCGAAGGGATTGACAAGGGATTATTATCCTTATATCTCCGGTGTTTAGGAATTTGAAACAATGCCTGTACATCATCAGCATGTTTTATATTCAAAAGCATGCATTCGGAAGCTTGCGCGTCTTTCAATTTCGTCATCCTCCCCAGATTCCGCTTAAACAAGCGTATGACATCTGTAAAAAGCAATTAGTGAACACGAATGGATTAAATCAAAACATGCATTTTCATTTCATTAATATCAGTCGAAAACAACAATTTTTACAAATGAGTTTGCACTTTTAACAGAAAAGAAATTACAAACATTAAGAAATGATAGGATAAAACGAAAATTACCAGCTAATTGGGCTTTCACACTGATTAGAAGCTGAGGGATGCGACCCTTGAAGTCTTCAAACTCAATCAGACGAGCGATGTACGACCAACCTTCCTCCTGGAAAAGATACGCACCTTCGATCCATCAACTGTTGTACCCCGTCTTGAAAAGCCTCGCAATCTTCAGTAGAATGCCCTATGGATCCTCCATGATATCCATATTGAGCGTTGGGATCATACCCGGGAGGGTAAGGTTTTGGCACCGGTTTGAGAGCTTTGGGATCCACCAAAGAGTTCCGAACTAGATGCGGAAGTAGCTGACTATAAGACATAGGCACTGGACGAAAGGAAGCACTCCTTCTTTTCAAATTGTTGTGATGCCTATTCTGAATTTGGAGACAATAATCTTGCTGCAAAGACTCAAAAGGTCGTGGATTCTGAACAACAGAAACATCCGGCGACTGGGTTTGAACTCTCGAGGACTCTCTCTGCTCAGGCCCTTTCGTCCTTAAACTTGATTCAGGAACAGGCAGCAACTGTGGGCAGGGGGATTCTGACACCAAAGATTGTAGGATATACTCTTGACCTACTGCAGTTTTAGGAATAGGAATAGGAGTATCCATCCCTTTTCCATGATAGGGAATAAATTCGCCTGATACATTCATCCCGTCCAGCGTGAATTCAATTGTCTTCGAATCAATCAGGTCCTGAACTTTATGCTTAAAAGCTTTACAGTTCGCGACGTTGTGCCCTTGTCCCCCAGCGTGGAAATTGCAATGAGCGTTGATATCATAGCCTGGTGGTGGCTGGCCAGTAAATGGAACCAAAGTCCGAGGCTCAACCAACTGAAGTTGGAGCAAGAGTTGCACCAACTGAGCATAATCCATGGGAATCTGATCGAAGATCCTGTCTGGTGATTTTATCCTTTGACCATATCTTCTAATACTGGGATTCTCCTAAGAAACGGGATGCAACTGATGACACGGAAATTTCGGAACCTCCGGCTGTGCAGAAGATCTCTGAAACACATTATGCTCTGGTATAGGTTCCACAGACAGAAGTGGCGCAAGCATCTTTGCTGCAGCCTCAGGCACTTGATCACCTTCTTTTCTGAGCACGTTCCTTATTACTTCCATGATTAAGCCCACCTGAGTTTTCAACTGATTGTTCTCCTTTATGAGCGCATTCTGATCCAAGCGTAACGCCTACATGTCCAACATGAACTGTCCCATCTGGCTCTTGACTTCTCTCAGCTCTGCTCGAACTTGCTCCATAACTTTGTAGGGATTCCTGTGATCTATCTGATTGTATAACCTGCAACAAACTTGTGGAGTACATGAAGTCATATTAACAGTTCCGAGGTACCTGTCATGCAAAAATAACATGCAGGATTCAGACAAGTATGCAACGGGGAAATTCAGGATAGCACGGAGACAAATAGGAAACCCAAGATCCAAACAGGGATAACCATCACACATATATGTTCCATACAGGAGTAGCTGAATACAACCAGAGTGACCTCGACCAACAAGTTTGGCGATGGTTAGCATATAGTAATGAACAAACGCTACACAGGGATACATCCCTCACCTGAGTCTTTAGTTTGATACTCTTCTGAACAAATGCTCTTGGTGAATTCCTCCATAACATGCACTGATACACCCACTTGGCTGGATGAGGGAAGATCGTTAACCTGAACACCCTAAGACGTGACTGAGATCTTGTTGGAATCCAGCAGAGTCTGAACTTGGCTTCTAAGCACCTTACAATCTTCAGTTGAATGCCCATGTGCCCCAGCATGGTACTCACAGCGGGCATTGACATCAAAGTTTGGAGGATATGGCGAAATCTCTGGATTAATCTTCTTTGGCACTATCAACCCACCTCTGATCAAATCCGACAACAACTGACTGTACGATACCGACAACTGAGTAAAATACCTCTCTGGCTTCCTTGGTCTTTGTCTAACATGCTGACGCGGCTGGTGACGATATGATTGTTGACTCTGAAGGGAAACATATTTTTGATACTCAGACCTAACAGAAAACGCTGACGCGACTGGTGACGATATGATTGCTGACTCTGAACACTCGAAGTATCTGAAAACTGACCTTGAGATACAGAAAATTCTGAAAGAACATCGCTTCCTTTTTCCCATTCTTTTTGAGAACTGACAACTGATTCACCTTCATAAACTGAAGTATCTGAGATGGCTCGAATCTTTTTGCTCTTGTTTCCACTCTCGATACGTTCATTCATTATCACTAAGTCAGCAAAGTTCGACATTCTACCACTGATCATCTTGTCAAAGAAATGGCCTTTCAAGGTACCCAAGAATATGTCAACCAACTCTCTATCCTGAAGTGGGGGTTGAACACGAGCAGCTACCTCTCTCCATCTCTGCACATACCTTCTGAAGGATTCATTGTCCACCTGAGATAATTCTTGCAATTGCACGCGACTAGGAGCCATGTTGAGATTGTAGTTGTACTGCTTCACGAAGGCATTGGCTAAATCTGACCATGATCGGATGCAATCACTCTTCAACTGCATATACCAACTCAACGATGCTCCACTCAGACTGTCCTAAAAACAGTGAATCATAAGCTTGTCATTATGGACATGTGAAGTCATTTTCCTGCAGAACATTACCAAATGCTGCTTCGGACAACTATCCCCTTTGAACTTCTCAAAATTTGGTATCTTGAATTTTGGACGCATCACAAGACCTGACACCAAACACATGCTCGAAGCATTCAGATTAAGAATATTCTGACCCATCAGGGCATCAAGCTTTTCCTCCAACAGCTGACATTTCCTCATAAACTCAACAGTCTGTGGGTCCTTAGCATTAGTCTTCGGAACAACCTTCTGAGAATCTAGCACAGGGAAGGTCAAATTCTTATAGTTTGTGTCATGGAGAGAAGATAAATCTCTATTTCTGGCAATAGGATTCTCTTGAACTTCGACAGGAATCTGCACAGGCTGAGCTTGAACAACATTGTTTGTTGGAGTCCTCTGAATATCGGCCTCTCCTCTGGTCATAGTTGTCATGGCTTCCATGAGTTGATCTAGTTGATTCTTCATCAATTCAAACTCTGCCCTTGTAACAACCATATTCTGCTCTGCTGAGTTCATGATTCTGCCAGAAGCTAATTCAAGTCCGATGCGAATGTCGGGAAATCAACTAACGGAGCAGACAAAAGATGGGTGAGCTCCTTGTTCCGATTGAGGATGGACATGCAAAAATGAGATGCACATGAAATGCAATGCAAAATGCAGGATTATAATGCAACAGACATGGGATTAAAGTATCCAATGCTCAAACTCGATGTTGTGTCGTTGACTGAATTCAACAATAGCTCTGCTCTGATTAAAACCCTAAGATAAACACTAGACGGAACATTCAGGATCAAAATTCCGCACTGACAAAAAAACCAGGGTTGTTTGAAGGCCAGGTTTCCTGCAAAACCCATCCATTCTCACATGTGGGTTCTAGTCTTGAAAGGTACGGCATCCTATGCGGGTGGTCAGTGTTACGGACCTTCGAGAAACGATGATACGCTCACCATTTCTAGTTTGGCATTATAGTCTAACGAAGCGGCCTCACTTAGCTGACTTCCCAAATGAACGGTCTCCAGAGTCGACAGTCTCTCTAAGTCAATATTCCCTCAACTGCACCAGACCCGCAAGATAATATATTTCCAAAGAAAAACCTCATCTGAATGTGAATTTCACGCGAGCTATTGCGCAGCCAAACGCCACACAAGCTCCCGCTAATCTCCATTCTAATCCTATGTGAATACTCAAGCCCATATCCGACTTATCGCTCAATAGAAAACCCAACCCACAGCACAACAGCAACAGAAATGCAATGCAATAATATACAACAGATAATGTACATAAAGCAAAAAACTGTACAAAAGTAAACATCCAAAGACGCAACAGACAAGCGCTAGGAGTGACTCGCATAGGGAACCATCGCAGTCCCCAGCAGAGTCGCCAGCTGTCGCAACTACGAAAAACACCTGGCGGAAAACAGAAGAGTCGCCACCTTTCGTTATTTATCCCAAAGAGAGGGAAAGGAAACGATCGAAGAAACCTGACGAAAAAGGGAAAGGCAAGGTCATCGCAACCAAGTCTGGATTCGGGAGTCGGTTACGCAAGGGGAAGGTATTAGCATCCCTCACGTCCGTCGTACTCGACGGGATCCATGCTTGTTGTCTATCTAAGGGTGTGTTTAAACTATCTACGCTACAGGCTTGCGGGACGAAAAGAAAAGAAAAGAGACTCGGCAGAGCATCGCAACTCCGTGCCTACGTATTCCCTCATGCAATGGGAAAGTCAGAGTCAACGTAGTTCGGCTAACTACGGGTGAAGGGGGAAGGTTGCTCGCTAAGACGGCACGTCTTGTGCCTACGTACTTTCATCTGGTATGAAAGATCATAGCAAACGTAGTTCAGGCTGGTACCAAACCACAGGTCAATTAAGTGTTTTAATCGAGTAAAGTTAAACCTCTGTTCCAGCAGTAAGGGCCAAAGCCTGTTTGCGGTAGAACCGAAGCTTAACAACACTCTTTTTCCTGAAAAAAAGGTTTCCGATTAATCCGAAGGAAAAAGGTTTGACATTTGTTTTTATGTTTTTTAATGAAGTGAATTAATTCGGTTTATGATTCATGTTGCACTAAAGACTATGACATGGAGGCGAATGCGTCGTATATCGCCCCCAAACAGGACATATACTAAACACCCTAGATAAGCGAGAGGAGACCCCTCACTCATCATTCCCCATGTAGCTTAAGGCTCGTAGCGCACAACATTTATCGCCTTTATTAGATGAATTAGAATGGTTTTGAGATGAGAAAGAGACGCACAGAAGGTCTAAGGGGAGAACTAGATCAATCCTAGTGTTAGCATGCAAAGTGGATCTAAGGTTAGGATACAAAAGGGAAACATCTACCTAATGTTGTCATGCATGGTTAGGAACCTAATGTCTATCATAATCTCAAAAGAGATTAGAGATCCTACGGGAAGAAAGACAAAAGAAGAAGGATCCAAGCACAAACAAGTATGAAAATAAGGATGCAAACAGAGAATGCAACACACAAGCAAGGGAGAAAAATTAGTGTGGGGTAGACACCACCACAAGCTCATCTCGACCTTTAATTGATGCAAACAATAAGGATGTGAAACTTAAAAGAAATTCAAATGCAAGCATATGCCAAGGAAGTCTCGATTAAAATAATTGAGAACATCAACCAAAACTCCAGAATAATTCACTCCTAATGCATTGTAATGATTTATGATGATTTGATGTGAATCGGTATGCAAACAAGCAAGCAAAACAACAAATATGACATTATAGCACAATGTTAATCGGTTAACCTATATTATTAATCGGTTAACCTGTGTAAAACATGTGAAAATCTGGAAATTCATAGGTGTTAATCGGTTAACACCAGGTGTTAACCGGTTAACACCCTAAAAACTTTGAAAAATGTGAATATTTGAATTGGTTAATCGGTTAACCGTATAGGTTAACCGATTAACACTGAACCAGAAGCTAAAAACAGCAGCAGAAAATCACTTCCAGCACAAAACAACTTATCCAAGGTTCCAACAGATCAACTTATCACTTAAGCACGAAACTAACAACAGAAAACAGAGATCCAACAGCATGGAAACAGATTATCACAGTCGATTCACAGATCACATGGATTAAATCAACACAAATTCAATAGAAAATGAATATCCACATGATTAAAGAAAATAAGCTAAAAACAGATTCAGATCCAACCTTCGGAGCTGAGATTTGCTCCGGTAAATGTTGATCAACTGAATTTGAGCATATCAAATGCTAGAAATCCGGAAAACTTCAAGATCCAAGCCAATTGTTGTTGTATGAATGAATATCCACCAACTTTGAGTCAAAAAGCTTCAAATAATCACTTCTAGATCAAGCTCCAAAATCAGATCTCAGTTTGCACGAAAATGGATTATGAAAATTGATCCAATGATGATGGTAAGTGGAGGTTTATGCTCAAGAATCCATTGATTCCAATGAAGAATCAAGAATTCCAATGAAAAAGAGCTTTGAATGAGGTTTTGGTTATGGAGGACTTTGAGAGAAAATTGAGAGAGATGAGATAAAATCTGAAGTGATAGTGAAACAATGAAGGTTAGATGGCTTGGTTTGGAGTAAATCACTTAAATATGACTTAGGTTTGGATCCAAAGTAAGGTTTGAAAATTTGGATTGGAAATCAAGGTTTGGGATGTGGAATGGGATTTTGGAGGGAAATATGAAATTTAAAGATGTTCTAGATCCTTCCCAAGTGAAAAATTGAATTCCAAGGTGATCAAAATTGGATCCCAAGTGCAATTGACTTGCAAAATCACGTACAGGGAAAAATCTGCTATGGTTAACCAGTTAACCATATAGGTTAATCGGTTAACGCCTCTGAAACTTTGAATCTGGGCTAATTTTCCTTGGGTTAATCGATTAACCATATAGGTTAACCGATTAACACTTTCAAATTTTGAATTCTGGCGTCTTTTGGAGGGAAATCTGTCCATTTGCCCTGTTTCAACTGTCTGGAGCTTTGTTTAGCTGCTGAACCTCATTTTAAAACATTATCACTGTGGAAATACTTGTTATGAGCCTGAGTGCTGATCCTGATTCAAAATTAACCTGCAAAATAGAATAAAATCGATCGCTCGACCGCTGGGCAAAATAAATTCCTAAGCCTCTGATGCTCGTTGTTTGTTGTTTAGTCTTTTACTCCGAAATAAGCTTGAGGCACAGGAATACCTTGATCCCCTGCCTTGAGAATAAATGCCATGATATGCAAAAAATGCAAAATGAAATGAAACAAAAGCCAGTAACAAGAAAACCGGTTGAGCAAATTTTGGGGTGTAACATTGTGCCTGTGAGGTCAAATGATGTTCAGATACCCTTTACAAGTTCCCTCTGCCTTTGCATGAGAGTGGCTATTACACATTCACTTACCTTTTGTAAGTACATTTTGAGATATCTTCTCACCTTACCTTTCGTAAGGGATTTCATTGCCTTTCGCGTGAAGTCTTATCCTTTTGCTTTCCTTTTTGTAAGCATTTCTTCGTTGTCTTTTACACGCGACAAAACTTTGTGTTGGGTATCTTTGATCAATTTGGATGCTTGATGCCTATGTGGCCAAGAACTGAATGGTCGCTGTAATTAAAGAATGTCATCTCCGCCGTTGTGCCTGTGAGGTCAAATGATGTTTAGATACCCTTTACAAGTTCCCTTCTCCTTTGCATGAGAGTGGCTATTACACATTCACTTACCTTTTGTAAGTACATTTTGAGATATCTTCCACCTTAACTTTCGTAAGGGATTTCATTGCCTTTCGCGTGAAGTCTTATCCTTTTGCTTTCCTTTTTGTAAGCATTTCTTCGTTGTCTTTTACACGCGACAAAACTTTGTGTTGGGTATCTTCGATCAATTTGGACGCTTGATGCCTATGTGGCCAAGAACTGAATGGTTGTTGTACTTAAAGAATGTCATCTCTGCTGGTGTGCCTGTGAGGTCAAATGATGTTCAGATACCCTTTACAAGTTCCCTCTGCCTTTGCATGAGAGTGGCTATTACCCATTCACTTATCTTTTGTAAGTACATTTTGAGATATCTTCTCACCTTACCTTTCGTAAGGGATTTCATGGCTTTTCGCATGAAATATTCTCCCTTCGCTTTCCTTTTGTAAGCGTTTCTCGCTGTCTTTTACACGCGACAAAAATTTGTTTTGGGTATCTTCGATCAATTTGGACGCTCGATGCCTATGTGGCCAAGAACTGAATGGCCGCCATACTTATAGGATGTCATCTCCGCCGTTGTGCCTGTGAGGTCAAATGATGTTCTAATACCCTATACAAGTTTCCTCTACCTTTTGCAAGAGGATGGTTATTACCCTCCACTTACCTTTTGTAAGTCCTTCTGTGTCTTTTCCATGGAATATCTCCTCTCTGCCTTTCGCATAAGAGTCGCCTTACCGTTCGTAAGGGATTTCATTGCCTTTCGCATGAAATCTTATCCCTTCGCTTCCCTTTGGTAAGTGTTTCTTGTTGTCTTTTACACGCGACCAAACTTTGTTTTGGGTATCTTCGATCAATTTGGATGCTTGATGCCTATGTGGCCAAGAACTGAATGGTCGCCATACTTAAAGAATGTCATCTCCGCCGTTGTGCCTGTGAGGTCAAATGATGTTTTGATACCCTTTACAAGTTTCCCCTGCCTTTTGTCTGAGGATGGTTACTGCCCTCAACTTACCTTTTGTGAGTCTTTCTGTGTCACCATCACGAAGTATCTCCACCTTGCCTTTCGCAACATATTCAACTTACCTTTAGTAAGACTTGTCGTGCCTTTTGTACAGGTTCTTGTCAGCTTACCTTTTGTAAGTATCCTCTCTACCTTTTGTAGAAGGAATTTTCCCCCTAACCTTTTGTTCAGGAGTCTGCTCTACTTTCCGCAGAAGAAAATATAATCGTCCTCTCCTAAGGGAGTTTCCTATCTACCTTTTGTAGAAGGATTTATCTCCAAACCTTTTGTTCTGGAATCCTCTTTACCTTTTGTAGAAGGATCTTTTTCTCCTAACCTTTTGTTCTGGAGTCCTTTCTTCCGTTACAGAAGGAAATACGATCATTTTCTCCCAAGGGAGTCTCCTTTATTTGATGTAGAAGGAGTTATCATGTCTTCAGACCTTTTGTTTTGGAGTCCTCTATGCCTTTTGTAGAAGGAATTTTGTCTTCAAACCTTTTGTTTTGGAGTCCTCTCTGCCTTTTGTAGAAGGAATATTTTCTCCTAACCTTTTGTTCAGGAGTCCTCTCTGCCTTTTGTAGAAGGAATACTTTTCTCCTAACCTTTTGTTCAGGAGTCTTCTTTACCTTTTGTAGAAGGAAACATTTTCTCCAAACTTTTTGTTCAAGAGTCCTCCTTGCCTTTTATAAGAGGAAAACCAATGTTTACTCTAGAGTCCTCTCTACCCTTCGTAGAAGGAATATCTCACAATCGTTTATTTTAGAGTCCTCTCTATCTTTCGTAGAAGGAATATCTCACAGTCGTTTATTTTTAGAGTCCTCTCTATCTTTCGTAGAAGGAATATCTCACAGTCGTTTATTTTAGAGTCCTCTCTATCTTTTGTAGAAGGAATATCTCACATAATCCTTTATTTTTAGAGTACTCTCTATCTTTCATAGAAGGAATATCTAACAGTTGTTTATTTTAGAGTCCTCTCTACCTTTAGTAGAAGGAATATCTCATAATCCTTTATTTCTAGAGTCCTCTCTACCTTTCGTAGAAGGAGTATCTCACATTTTTATACTTCTGAGTCCTCTCTACCTTTTGTAGAAGGAATATCTCCTAGCCAATTATGATTCCCTATTACGAGGTGTCTCCCCTTCTGGCTGGCAAAGCACTCATATTCATTCCACATTGCATCTCAAGCATATTATCATATTCCCCTTAACCCTTCCTCACTAACAGACACCTTCTTCAAGCCATCTCGCTAACTGTCTGCTTTCATCCCACACCTATCAAGTTGAAAATCCCGGGTATTCTAGTATTTAATTCTCTTCTACCATGAATGTTCGAGCACCTTTATCCTCCAGACATCCAGGTCCAAGAGGATTAAATAGGGGCAGCTATCACACCCGCATTTTCACCTTTAGCCTTTTATACCCTACATTTCGTCATATCATACATCGTTCTATTGCATATCGATCTTGTGGGTTCACGAGGTAAGGATTGGGTTGGTTCTTTGTTTTCCATTCCAAATAAGATTATTTTCCTATCATTGGACTACATGGAGGAGGAGGTACATCATCAAAGATACTCCAGTGGGTCAAATATGAATCCAATTTGAGGTGATTACCAAGAGAATTGAGACAGTGCAGAGCAAGAACCCTAATTAGGGTTTCCTGATTAAAAAGTCAATTGCAACTTTGACTTTTCACTTAAAAGGTGTTACAAAGCTTGAATCATGGTCCATAAGGTTCATATGATCCAAATAATTCTACATAAGAAGTTTCAAGGCCTCAGGGAACCCAGAACAACAACAGTCGATCCGTTAGTCATTGATCGATCGTTTCGTTGACCAAAAAGTCAACTCTTCAACCATAAGGAATTTGACCTCAAGGTGTGTAGCAAAAATTTTCCTAATAACATATTACACCTGTCCATGAAGTTTCATGACCATTAGATCAAGGATTGTGGAGTAATCGGGAAAGTCGGGAATTAGGGTTTTGACAAGGGCAATACCATAATTTCCTAACCACACATCCAATTGAGGTGGTTCAAAGATTGTTGGAAATTATTTTACAAGTCCTACAAAATTCTTACAGTGGTCCATGTGCAAAAAATGAATAGATTTGGAGTTATGGTCAAAATCATCACAAGAGGGAGAAAACACTTAGAAACATTCTAAGTTTTTGGTCTTGTTAGGCATGTTTTCAGCCAACTTTGAAGGGATTTTGGACCTAGTTCCACTTGGAATATGAAGATCGTGTAAATATGAAAGTTGTAGAGCTCCATGAGGGCTTTCTAAAAATTACTATAACTCCTCCATAGCCCTTGTGAGTTGAGAGTTATGAATCCAGCAAGTTGGGGTTTCAACACTTGAATGCACCATTTCAACTTTTCCACAAATTCACTTTTCAGCCACTTGAATCATTTTCAACCATTGGATCATATCTTGATCTGATAATTAGAGAGGTTGATGGTTTAAAATGCAGAAGAAAGAAGGATTTGGTAGGCATTGCACGTGGGCCAAGCAAGAGGCATTATTTTAATCAAAAAAACAGTAGGAAAGAGAAACTTTTGTGAAGAGAAGCTTGCAGCTACAGTCCCCTACACACTAGCCTCACTTCAGTCACCTCATATCCTTCATTTCACTTGAGTTTTGCCTTGCATTGAGCCAAGGAACTGATATGCACAGCTGCCACATAATCTTGGATGGATTTTCTTCCAAAACATCCCTCCAAAGGCAAAAAAATCAAATATGCCCCAAACTTTTCTCTTAGCCTATAAATAAAGGATTCATCCCATGGTATTCTACACACTAGAGCTATCCAAAAAACCAGAAAAACATAGCTCTCATTCTTACTCTCCTTGCTTGAAAGGGAAGAAAGTCACAAAACCACCAAAAATTGCCTCTTTACATTTTTCACACCAGTCCTAGTTCCAAACACTAAACCACCATAAAAACCATATACACACCCTTAAAATGATCAATTGAAGTTGTTCCCACCATTGGTTTCCTCAAAAAACACATGAATCAAAAATTCAACTGTCCACACACTTAAGTTTGACTTTTATGCTCATTTCAAGCCAAATCACCACACAAGCATTTTGCCACCAATTTAACACTTGGAGCACTTCATATTTGTGATATTTTAACTGTCCATAACACCAAAAAGCTGTTGGAAGGCCATTTGGTCTAACTGTCCTAAAGGCTCCTTTGGTTTCTTCAAGAAAAAGCTAAACTCACCAACTTGCTCGAAAGAGGGAAGAAAGTTTCATTCTTGTAGATAGCTTATTTTGGGAAGACTACAAGAGGTATGTAATTTTAAGCTCATTCATTAATATTCATCATGTATGTATTGATTGGCCTGCTAAATGGTTTACACATTGTCATGTTAAAAAGGTTTGTTAACAGAGCTGTCAAAAGTTGTGCGATGTTTGATTTTGTCAAAGCCATGTGTGTTTGCTGCTAGAATGTCATTAGGATAAGAGGTAATTTGTTACTTTTGTGGAAATGTTCTATTGAAGTACATGGTGAGGTTAGGGTTTGACATTGTCATGTTAAGGTCCGCAGTTGCTGTCAAGTTTTATTCTTAGGGTTTGAACTGGCCAACTAGTTGCTGGCTGTTTGGATCTTTTGCTCACACTGCAGTTGGCTTGAGGTTGTTTTAACAATTTGTGACTGTCATAAGAGCATTGTCATGTAAACCTGTGTTGTTGGTTCTGCTCTCCAAAAATAATTTCTTTATGGACTGCTGTTAGAGGGTTATAACCTATTGTGTGAGGCATAACATAATGTATGATGACATTGTAATGTTCAAATCAACCATCTGTCAAGAGGCTATTGTAAGGTTTAAGTTTGTCAACTCATGTGCAATTGAATTAATGGCTGTCATTATGGCAATGTGTGTATGTTATTGCTTTTGCAAAAGTGTTGATATATGATATTGAAACACATGGTGAAATTTAGGATTGACATTATTATGTCAAGCTTATGTTCATTGCTGCCAAAACCTGTTTCTCATAACTAAAAAATCTTGTTTGTGATTTAGAAATTGTCCTATCATGTTTGAATTGGACAGTTTGATGAGTTTGAATGATGCCATAATTGGATTTTCACTGCTGTTAGGGATGCCTTGAGTTTGAGTTTGTCAAACTCATGATAACCTACATTTTCACTAGAATTTCAATAGGTTTAGAGTCCATATGAGTTGAGTTTGTAAACAGTTTGTCTCATTTCTGCATTGGCTTTATTTGTTGCTTTTGAAACTGTTGGTGAACATGTTGGGGTCTACTATCAATTGATGCCTTGAGGTTTGTTAACCCCTGTTACCTTCGATTTCCTTTTTCTTTAAACCATTGCAATCTGTGTGAGTGTTAGAGGTTCATAGGTGGAAATGTTTGGCTGCATTTAGTTAATAGTTGTCATTGGTACAAGACTTTGGACTGTTATTTGTTTTCTTACACTTTGTAATGTCAAGGCTTGTAATTTCTTAAAACAAAACAATCATGTTTGATCCATGCTATGATCTTGTTTTCATAAGTTGCTTTTGTAAAAGCATAATGTTTGGAATTCATCAATGGATATTGGTGAAATACTAAGAACTTGCTACTATTTCCATGTGTGAATTAAGATTGTCCAACCTGTGTATGACTCACTGTTGCATATATGCTTGCATTGTGATGCAACTTTTGTTTTGTTCAAAACTGTTTCAATCTGTTTGCTATGGTAAAGATTGATTGTTGGCTTGCTATATGAACCTGTTGTCTAGATTGATTGAGATGGTTTGTCAACCTAAAATTATGATCAGAATTCCATTTAGTCTTTTAGAGTACATATAGGTTAGATCTTTGGCTTGGTTGTCTAGTTGAGTTAGTTTGGGTTTGTAAGTTTCTGCTTAGGTTGTTGATGCTGTCAAATTCATTTTTAAGATATGTCTTATTGTGGAAAAATATTGCTGCTAACTAATCATGTTTGCTTTTGAAAGACATTTCCCTGTGCTTACTGTCCAATTTCTGCCTTGAGGTTGTCAACCTCTATTCCCATCTGGATTTCAGTGAACCTCATGTCTTGTTGTTGCATTGATGTGTATTGGAGTACAAATTTGTTGGCATTTTAGATGATGCCATTATGCATGGCAATGATATCATACATTCTGTTTTGAAGCAAATAACTTGTTTTCACTAAACTTGCAACTTGACAATCACATTTTGACTCATTGAGAGACTGAGCTTTTCTCTTGAGCATAATCATGGGTAACATGTTTAAAGCATGTGCAGACCCTTGTTAGCTTTTAAACTCATCAGTTTTGGTCCAAACATTCCAAGATGCATCTCAAAAGCCACAACTGCATTTTCATTTTGAAAAATGGTGGTTACCATTGTATTCCTCATGAAAAAACAATCAGGTTAGACTTAAATTTCACTGAAAATGATTGAGTTTTGACAAAGTTATGATCAAATCGTATTTTGAATTGTCACTTGGTTTTGCCTCAAAATTGCCTTGTTTAAGTATATATTTAATTGGGGTGGCTGGATACATTGGATGTATCGCCACCCCAGTGGTTATAACCTTTCCCTTAAGTTACTAGCCATGCGCCTCACCTGAGTTCGACCCCCAGCGGGGGCGTTTTTGCCTTTCTTTTGTAATTTTTCATGTTTTGTTATTTCTTCTTCTTTTTCCATTATGTTCACACGTGTATGAATGGTTGGAGTGGCATTGTTTTGTGCCTGCAACCCCAAGGTCTTGGGTTCAAGCCTTGGGGGAGGCCTTTCTGTTTTTTAATTTTGGATTTATTTGGTTCTTACTTAATTGTCATTAAATTTCAAAAACTCATAACTTCTTCATTTTTAATTGATTCTTTTTGCTAAATTTTTGTATTAATGTATATTTTAATATAATGTTTCAATCAACCTTCCTAGATGGTCATAATTTATTCAAAATTAAGGATACAATTAAGAGATTCAAAGATTGAAGACTCAAATCTAAGTTTGTACTCCAAGAGTTTAAGATTGATACAATGAGTTTTTTTAGCTTAACTTTTACATGGAGATACAATTCTTGAACTGCGAAATGTTTGTTACGACTCTTCAAGAGGAGGTCCCGCGATGAGAGGAGTTTCTAAGGACGAAAGAAGCGGTTCACTGTAACCTATCACTTATGAGCCCTTTGAAGATGTCATTAATTCTCAAACCATCAAGTCTCAGCTTGTGAAATTGTTTTACGTGAAAGGCGAAATGTTACTCCACTGCTTCGGTGCTGCTACTAATTTGAGCAAAGATACCGTGAAGATTTATTGCAACAGCCACGATGATAGCAGCCACGATGATAGTTGGTTGACTTCCTTCCAAAGGCTGAATCCTGCCGCCTGCGTAAAACCGTAGAAACAGACAACATATGATTTCCTTATCATTAAGCAAGTTTAAACCTCATAACAGGATTTGCTTCCCTGCTTTCCAAGACTTTCACTAGTAAGCTCAGAAGGTTTTAGCATAGTCCCAGGAGTTGAGAGTGAATTTTTAAGCTCGTGGAAATTATACGTCCTTACCAGAAGCAAAACGGACAAGCCAAACATTGCAGTACTCCAATAGTAGGCACATACTGGCGATTACACGAAGATATCGCCAAAATAACCATAAGTCATCCGAGTGCAGCCGCAGACTATTCGTCATAACCCGTGGATTCTTCACACCAGAATAACAACGTGACGCTAGCGTCTTAAGTTGATTCCTCATCGAAGCATCCAACTCATGCATTTTGTAACGGCAGCAGTTGTCTTTTTTTTCTAGCAGCAGCAGTTTTTAACTTGACGTCAGCCTCGGCATCAGAGGCAGCACCACAACTCACGCCCCATCCTCGGTATCTACCACCTGTTTGAGACAAGATCAAGAAAAGTCAGCATTAAGTATTGTGAGGAAATGTCCTATAAGTTCAACATCCGGTTTGCACTAGCAACTTGTCTAAATTGAAGTATCAAGACGCACAGTTTTCACGTACAACACGGATTAATGGAAGTTAATAATACAGGGCAATTACCTAGTTTTCATAACCCGAGACTCGATATCTCTAGGAGCGCCTTGATGTTGGAGCACACATGTTCCTCGAATGCTACTCATGACGGCAGGTGTAGACGCATCCTTCAACTGCACATTTGTTTGTTATTGGAGGAAAGCCTCAAAGCTTGATGTTGAACCTGTAAACCTGCTGCAAGGAAAATGCAAAGATGGCTAAAAATACAAATACAATCATAATACAATGAATTAAACAAGGACACGGCTGATCCCGAAATCTTCGATATTACAGAATAAAGCCCAAGACGACAATCACGCCTGACCTGCCGTCGTTTGTTTAAGCAAGGTCGCTACCGCAGGTCCCTCTGTTGCTCTCACTCGCAGGGTCATACTTCTAAACACCCAATCAATATTAGAGAGCATTATTTTTCAACACATGGCGTTAACGACACAACTACAGTATTCTGCATAAAAAAGAAACAGGTGTTAAATTCAGACATTCTTAAGCATCCTTCAGTTCATTGTTTCGAAAGCCGGTACCAAACCTTCCACGAGCTCACACCGCTGACGAAACCTGCATCAAAAGAGTAGGTCGTATGGAGTAGCAGGTTTTGTTCAGAAACAGAACTTAAAACAATCTAATGAGCTAAGGAGGGCAGAGTTTACCCGAACAATTCAACCGCCACGGAACCCCCTCTAGAGCTCCAACATCTGAATACTTGAACCTTCTAATATACAGAGAAAAGGAATTTACGAAAGGCAAGAAGAGGAACTAATTGGCAAAGCTTATCTTGAAACCACAGCTGATTCCACATATTGTTCACTGGTATAGAAGGCCAAGTTACGAACTCAGAATCAATCATGTTGGGGAATTAAGTCTTCGAAAGGAAAGAGCAGAGAGACAACCCCCAATTTACTGTAAGACAAAGCCATAACCCTTAATCAATTCACGGATCCGATATGATAGGCAACTTTAAAAACGAGAAACAAAAACGGAAGCTTTTGGAGCAAAGATACAAGTGTTACCCTCACCTTCCAAAAACAGTCTGACATGATCCGTCTAGAATGGAAACACCTTCATTGGTCTTCAATTCACCATATTCCTTGCAACCCTATATAAAAGGCCACTAGATTCAAAAAAAGGGGGGACGAAAACGAAAGCACAAAAACCACTGAAAACAACATCCACAAAAATTCCTTCAAAACCCTAAAATTGATAAAAGAGAAAATAAGAACTTATCCTTTTGGGAGGTTCGTCGGAAGTCGCAATCCCCCGTCGTTGAGACTTCTGTTGCCAGAAATCTCTGTTTCCATCCACCACCTTCGAAGTCTTCTAAATCCTCAACTACCGCTGTCAACCGCTACTTTTTTCACGCCGCCGGAACCCTTGTCGTCGAGAACACCCGTCATCCACAGCCTATGGTAACCCTTTGTTTGTGTCAAAATTATTGAACTTCTGATTGTTTTGGTTTGTGTTTCAGGTTCAAAACGAAGGAAGCAATGGAAATAGAAGTAAGAGCAAGACGATGAGAGGGAAAGGATGGATCGAGAGGAAAATCGAGCGAGAGAGGAAGAATGGAAGGAGAGGGCGATCGACGGGATTTGGGAACTAGGGTTCCCCTTTTTTTTCTGCTTTAATTTTTGTATTGCTGTAACTCATATGTGCGCACAACCACGGTAGTACCGTGGTCCATCGTCACAATCACCACATGTCACCCTCAGATCACGATCTAACGGATCACATCGCGCAGCCCACAGTAAAACCACACGCCCGCATAACACCTGATCCGCGCAAGTAACTCCTAACTAATCACTTAATCAGTTTTTCTTCTTATTAAAATAAATCAACCTTAATCTCTTTTTAACTTAAACCAATCCCTTTTAATCTTTTTTTTATCATCTTTTTTATTTAAGATAACTAATAAATCTTTTTTTTCTAAATAAATAATACGTTTATTTGTTCTTTCTTCTTAAAACTTTTTTATATATTTAAAATAACTTTTTAATAAATTATAATAAACCTTTTTAATCTAAAATTAGCCTTTAGCTTTTTATGATAATTAAAAGCCCATTTTATTTAATAAACCCTTGTAATATAATAAAAACCATTTCATAATTAATAATAACAAAAACCATTTTATAATTTACTTAACTAGTACTTATTTACTAATAATAATAAAACCATTTATTTTAATTGTTAATTCTGATCTTTAATTATATTAACCAAAGAAACTCATTTCATAATAATCTATCTAATTTATTTTATTTATCAATAATTCCCCTTTTTTTATAATAACTTGACAAGAAAACCATTTTCATAATTTAATCAGCTTATATTCACTTATTAATAATAATACCCTTTTATTTCAAATAAATTCAACTCCGCTCCTAAGATCAACTTCGCCTAAAATCAATCTCCCTACAACTTAATTAATCGTGCACGCTTGTGTTTTCGCTCCAATTCCATTCACCTTATTCACATCCACAATTCACACACTCCCTTAACGCTTTCATGCGTTTGTGTATGTTTTATTTATTTGCTTTTTTTTTTATCCGCAATTTACATTTACTATATTTATATTATTGCATTGCATACCGTCCAAAGGAATAATATGTGCATGACTTAAACAATTGTGCGTATGCATATCATCTGCATCATATTCTCCTATGATCCTTGATCCCATTCAAGTCGATCTTCTAAGTTAGATCTTACCCCATAGGAAGGACCCTTTCTTTTACAACTTAGATAAAAACAATTCAACCATTCAAATATTCAAACATATTAGAGAATAAGATGTTAATCATCTTAAGCGTGATAAAACTCCTACCCCGTAACAATTCAATCAATATGTAGGGACTTTGCCTTAGGAGAGATAGAAGCGTACTTTTCGACAATCCGAGTACTTGAGCCCTTCTCTTAAGACGATGTAAAGACTATTTTCCTACAAAGTTGTGGTGGTTAAAATCAAGTAATCTCCCTTAAAATGACAACTCATCTTATCTCCTAAAATCAATCAATCAACTACCTTTATCCCGTAGGAACTTTGACCACAGTCAAAGGACTCCTCAAACCCTTTAGGGGAACTACATATACTCTGATTCCATTCCCGTAAGGATATGTAGGCATAAGATGCGATATCTTATCGAGTATACTTAGAAATAAACCATTAGTTCTTTCATCCTTAAGCAGATACACCTTAGCAATAAAACAAACATAAAACAAGAGGTTCCTGTAGAGTACTACAGAAACTTAGGATGCTAGTACCTTCCCTAAGTTTAACCAACCCCCGAACCTAAAACTCTCTAGCTTGCATTTGCATTGCATTGTGGGTATTTCCATCTTTTTCCCTTCCTTTGGACAAATCAAAGTTCGGTTACAAATGAATTAAGATTCAAGCTCATCAATAGCTTGGTATCCAAATTTCACCACGACAGAAATGGAGACTTCACTGGGGAACTTCAGTGGGTTTCCTTAACTTGTTTTATTTTGCTTGTTTATTATTATACTTGATTATCTGCTTATTTGCTTATTTGTATAATTGTTTATCTATTTACTTTTGGGTTGATATCTTTGAGTGGTGAGACAAAGTCCTACACCTGGACTTGAGTGAACTTAAGATAGGATTGTGATATGTTCGACGAGGCTTATAGGGAGTCGAATCCCGACCAAGTTGACTTGAAAACCACGCTCAATTGAGGCCCTCTCGAAAGCTGTAATGTTGAACGAGTACTCGTGAAAACATTCACTATATTCGATTAGAGCCTATGATATTGAGGATCGTAGTTACCTTTAACCCCACTTTGGCCTTTATTAGGATGTAGTGCGGGACTATAAGGGAGCACTCCCGAAATAGTGCTACGTGATGCTACACTCAAAAGAAGTTCTCTTGAGAATATTATTAATCACCGAGTAATTGGGAAGTTGATAATATCCGAAAGATGGGCTAGTGACTTTGGACACCTCTTTAGAACCTTGTTCTGCGGGTACGATCGACCTTTAGTCCACATCCTTTGGGAATGGGTATACCCTTTGACCCCATGCTCGTTGCAAATCTAGGGTCTCCCTTGTTTGTTTATCCTTATGTCTCTATGTGCTTATTTGTGTTTGTTGCATTCATAAAGCATCATATTGCATCGGTTTCATGGAACTCCAAGTTTATTTGTAAACATTATAGAGCCAATAGGGATTACAAAAGAAAAATATTTTGAGATATTCTTTTAAGAGTCCTAACCTGGATGACCTAAGGAAGTTAGAATCTCCCATCAAGACTTTCATCAATATTGAAGATCCAAATAAACAAGGGATTCCTTCCTTATTTTCCAGCAAAGAAAAGAAGAGAGATGGAGGATTTATTTTCCTCTATCAGAATATTCCTTAAAAGCTGATCATGAACAACTTATATTCAAGAAAGTCCCGATAGAAGAGCAAATCAACAAGCACGATGAAGGACTTCCTTAGGACTTTATTAGATTTTATTTAGCTATTAGGTCAGGACTCTTATAAGAATGTTTATTTGTAATCGATAAAAAAATAATAATAAACGAGTTTTCTTTGGGTACTCTGTGACGTTTATAAATACTTGAGTTCCATGAAACCTTTTGTTTTGCATTCTTGCATTTGCATCTCGCATTTTGCATCAGCATAGCATCCTTTGCATTTCGGGCGGGGTCTCACTCTCGCTCCATCTTCACAGACAAACTGAATCACCAATACAACACTTGAGCCAGTCAACGCCAAAAGATGGATCAATTGGAACAAGAGAACAGGGTACTCCGTGATGAAGTTGCAGTCCTGAAGGAAAATTTGGAGAGGTTGAATGGGTTAGTCGAAGCCTTGTCCAATCAGTCCACACTCCCCAATCAAGATGTTCAAAGGACTGTTATCTCCAAGGTAGTATTAACACTGATCCCAGTGGTGTCTATTGTTGCTGAAGTGGCCTACAACATGCCTATTGGTTTCCCGTGGGGAATACCTCCTCATTTCACTCCGGCTGGTTATCGTCCACTTGTTCCTGAGGACCCTGCCGTAACCACTGTTCAAGCCATTCCTGCAACTACTGCTGTAATGACTATTGCACCTTCACATGTGAATGCTACTCCATATGTTATAGGCGAACCAATTTTTCATGGGACACCAAGCGAAACTGTGGGTTTTAAAGAAAGGATGGATAGATTTCAAGACCAGTTTTCTGAGATTCAGAAGGAATTGAAAGCCCTTCGTGGGAAGGAACTGTTCGGCAAAAGTGCTTCTGACTTGTGTTTGGTTCCGAATGTCAAGGTTCCTCCGAAGTTTGAGGTCCCTGATTTTGAGAAGTACAAGGGAAATACCTGTCCTCAGAGTCATCTCATTATGTATGCTAGAAAGATGTTTGCATAAACTGACAATGATCAATTGCTCATTCATTATTTCCAAGACAGTCTAACAGGTGATGCGCTGAAGTGGTATATGGGGTTAGATAGTGTGAAGATTCGAACTTTCAACGATTTGGGTGGAGCCTTCATCAAACAGTACAAGTACAATATGGACATGGCTCTTGATCGTGATCAGTTGAGGGCCATGGCTCAAAGAGACAAAGAGAATTTTAAGGAATATGCTCAGCGTTGGCGCGAGTTAGCCGCCCAAGTCATACCACCATTGGAAGAAAAGGAGATGACCAAAATTTTTCTAAAGACTCTGGGTCCTTTCTTTTATGAGAAAATGGTAGCAAGTGCACCCAGTGACTTCACCGAAATGGTAAACATGGGAATGCGCTTGGAAGAGGGGGTTCGTGAAGGAAGATTAGTCAAGGAAGGGAGTGCTCCCAATAATGCTCAAAAGTATGGGAGTGGTTTTGTGAAAAAGAGAGAACACGAGGTAAGTGTTATGCAGCAGGGATGATCCAAGAGAGGGTATCCGCCATCACATCAGTTTGCTACGGTATTGCTAGTGTTTAACGCTCCGATTTATCAGCCACAACATTAACAAAATCAACAAAATCGGCCATTTGACGATCAGAGTCGTGTACACAGAAAAATAGACTTTGATCCCATCCCGATGACATATGCTGACTTGTTCCCAGCTTTGATTCAAAAGGGTCACATCCAGACGAGAGCTCCACATAAGGTACCCGAGAAACTTCCGTATTGGTACAAAGCTGACAAATTTTGCCCATACCATCAAGGTGCTTCAGGCCACGATATTGAGAACTGTTACGGTTTGAAAGCAGACGTTCAAAGGTTGGTTAAGTGCGGAATCTTATCCTTTGAGGATTCCAATCCTATTGTGCAAGACAATCTTTTACCTCAGCATGGTTCATCCTCCGCGAACATGATCCAAGGTTATTTGGGAAGCTCATATCAATATAGTGCCTGAAGATGAATCTGAAGGCGACATGTCAGACGATTCTGCAAGCCTCTCCATTCCATACAATCCAAGAGAAAAGACTTGTCTGGCATTTTCACTATGTTTGCTTGTGTGTATTTCATAAAAGCATGTTTGGCTTGTAGGGCTTGTTTATTTTGAATAATTAATGCAATAAGTGTTTGTCTTGAAGAAATCCATTTGTTTCACTCGTAAAAAAAAATAATAATAATAATAATAATAATAATAATAATAATATTTTTAATGATTTATAATGCCGAATTTACCCATTTTTTTTCTCACTTTGATGAAGAATTGGAAGGAGGATGACGAAATAAAACGCAAGATCTCTCGTGGTATGCTTTCGAATAAAACATGTTGATGATGTAAGGCATATTTTTTCAAACCTCCTAAACACTAGATATAAAGCGGTTAATTCCTCTTTAACCATTTTTCAACCTCATTTTCAGTCAGCTTGATTGAACGCTTTAGCCTTTCAAAAAGAAATAAACATCTTCCAAAAATTGGGTGGGCACAAATATACTTTGACCTTTATCCCTTTGTTTTACAAATCAGAAACTAAACCCAGATACGACCCACAAAGTCCTAATTGAAGTAAGGTTTAGTTTGAAAGTATACTCGATGAGATATCGTTTCCTGACTCCTATGAGCCACGCTCAATTTTTTGTTGGCTTTATAAAAATTAATTTATATCCTAACTAGTGATTTCGGTCACAAGTTTTGTGATATCTCTTTTCAAAACTTCAAGACAAACGTGTGTTGCATTAACAGTTTCAGAATTAACATTTCCGACTTGCTAACTTCGCTTGATATCTTAGAAAATTTACATGTGAACATCAGTGATGAGTTCAGTCTATTGGAATTTGAAGTAGTTTGATATATACAAGTTTGGCTTCACCTAAAGCACAAGTTGGAAGACTCAGTTATACCGTCAATCAGGGGCAGTTACGTCAAGATTCGACGAATCTCTCCGAGAGAGTCAAAACAGTGGGCATTTGGACATCATTTTTTTCTGTAAAATCCTCGCGAGATGTTTTTCTCTTAAACCATGTGACTTGGGGCATTTGAAAATTGAAGGTAGTGGTGAAAATTTTGCGATGAACTTTTTCCATGCAAGAAATCTCCAGTTAGTGACCTGAGAATTCCCAGTAAGCTGATTAGCTTCACCTCTCCAGTGAAACGGATGTTTATTTTGTCCCCACGAAGTTTAGACCCCAACATATTCGACAACTTTGTCAACTCAGGTTTCCCCATTGAATGGATATTTATTTTATCCATGAAATTTCTATAATTATAAGATGGATTTAGTTCCAGTAGATCTTTATTCTCATCTTCAACAAGATAACTGAGATTCATATTGACAAATGCTTCAGTAAGATCAAGATGTTATATCCCCAGGCAGAATATTTTCTATTCCCCTGAGAAGTTTTAAAGCCTTAAAGCAGGACTGTGATCCCATATATGGTTCTCCACCTATCCATATTGACGCTTCTGTCTTCGAAGATTGGTCCGATATTGGTTCCCCAGAAAGAATTCTAAAAGCAAGCTTACATCTCTCCAAGCAATGCTTGATCTGTGAAGATTTGGTTTGAGTGCCCTCCGCATGGGATGTTTTTTTCATCTCTGTTTGGTTTTGTTAGCATACGCATAGCATATAGATAGATAGCATGGCATATGCATTTTGGCATCTTTGTATTTGTTTATTCTGTCACTTTGGCCGTGTTTATCCCCAAGTGACTGGGTTTGTCTCCTCCTTCCAATTAGAGTTGTCAACCCTAAGCAGAAAAGAGCACAATATTTCTATTTCCCCACAGAGTTCGATCCTCGTGGAAGACGGTTTCTTCAGTTAAAATCCCATTTGAGTTCATACCTCTATGGTCGGGTCTTGTTTGACAGTTTCTCTTCGGTTATTTCCCGAAGTGAACTTCGGTCCTTGGCAATCACATTGTGGACATCTCCAAATTTTGAATATGGATAAAGTGTGCATTTATTTTGCACTTTGCTCCCCATGAAGGGTCTTTATGAATATAACTATTAAAGACGGATATTTCTCCAACAGTATTACCAGATCTTTCTCAACAATGTACATCTGAATTGCAAGCAGCTCTTTATTTGAGCAACTCATTTCAATCAGGTTTTCTATCAGGACGACAAATGGTAGTCTCCTCAAGGCAGTTTGTCCATCCCCAATGACCTTATCAAGATTATCAACATGACAGATTGCATCTCTTTGGAAATCTACCAGAGAAGTTTGTCGAAGACTTTACAGATGTTTTCTCTTTATTTGAGAAACTACAGAGTTTCAGTCATATTTTACAACTACAACAAAATTACTTCTCAAGAATATGTTCCCCAGTGAGCCTAGTACACAAGTTTACTTCCATCAAATGGCATCTCTTCCGAGAAGTTCGATGAAGTTTATTACAATTAGTCTCTCTTTATTTGAGAAGACATATTTTGCTAATCAACCGGCCTACATCTCTTCTGAAGATCACCGTTGAAGCTTTACAATCTCCAGTACTGTCTTTTGGTCAGATACCTTTTCTTAGGCTGCCATACGTTTGGTAGTAGGTGACCTTTCCTCTTTTGGGTGATTACCTTTTCTTAGGCTATCATACATTTGATAGTTGATAATATACCATTTCTTGTGGTCAGACACCTTTTCTTAGGCTGCCATATGTTTGGTAGTAGGTGATCTCTCCTTTCAAGTTTATTACCTTTTCTTAGGCCATCATACATTTGATGGTAGGTAATACATCTTGTTTCGGTTATTACCTTTTCTTAGGCTATTATACATTTGATAGTAGGTAATATACCATTTCTTGTGGTCAGACACCTTTTCTTAGGCTGCCATATGTTTGGTAGTAGGTGATCTCTCCTTTCAAGTTTATTACCTTTTGTTAGGCCATCATACATTTGATGGCAGGTAATACATCTTGTTTCGGTTATTACCTTTTCTTAGGCTATCATACATTTGATAGTAGGTAATATACCATTTCTTGTGGTCATACACCTTTTATTAGGCTGCCATATGTTTGGTAGTAGGTGATCTCTCCTTTCAAGTTTATTACCTTTTGTTAGGCCATCATACATTTGATGGCAGGTAATATACCATATCTTGTGGTCAGACACCTTTTCTTAGGCTGCCATATGTTTGGTAGTAGGTGATCTCTCCTTTCGGTTATTACCTTTTCTTAGGCTATCATACATTTGATATTAGGTAATATACCATTTCTTGTGGTCAGACACCTTTTCTTAGGCTGCCATATGTTTGGTAGTAGGTGATCTCTCCTTTCGGTTATTACCTTTTCTTAGGCTATCATACATTTGATAGTAGGTAATATACCATTTCTTGTGGTCAGACACCTTTTCTTAGGTTGCCATATGTTTGGTAGTAGGTGATCTCTCCTTTTGCTTATTACCTTTTCTTAGGCTATCATACGTTTGATAGTAGGTAATATACCATCTTATTTTGGCCGGATACCCTTGCTTAGGCTGCCACGCGTTGGTAGTAGGTTATCCTTCACCTTTCAGGTTCCTCGCTTTTGTTCGAGCTACTGTACTCTTGGTGGTATTATTGTATCTTATCTTTATTTTGGAGATTCCACAATGTTGATCGTTGTCTCTTCTCGTGGCGTCTCGCGTTGTTGATTCTGTTCTTTGGGTGTCGTGTCCAGTTATTCCCATGTGGCATCATTTCCCCACAGGAGCTCTGTCTAGCATTCTCATATCATCTCATATCATATGCATTCGGTGGCTTCTTAGGGCCAAAAATTCGTGCAATGTTTGTATTTAAGTCCCTTCTATCTCGTCAAGCCGGAGATTTCGATCTCCATATCTCCGAATAGAAGAAACTTAAATAGGGGCATCTATCACACCCTAATTTTTCACCATAAGATTCCACCTCCTTGTGTTTGTTTTCTGGCTTATTTTTATTTTTTACTGCATATGTATGTTTATTACCATTAACCAGTTGGTGCAGGTTTGCGATAAATGTTACTTCTCAAAATGCTTCTTCGCCCGAGTCATCTAGAAAAGGAAAGGTTTGGATACTTCGGTATTGAGATTAGGCATTAAGATTCAATTCAAGTTGATATTGGAATTCAAGATTTTTCAAGACGGTTCCTCACATGTTTCAATCAACCTTCCCAGATGGTCATAATTTATTCAAAATTAAGGATACAATTAAGAGATTCAAAGATTGAAGACTCAAATCTAGGTTTGTACTCCAAGAGTTTAAGATTGATACAATGAGTTTTTTTTAGCTTAACTTTTACATGGAGATACAATTCTTGAACTGCAAAATGTTTGTTACGACTCTTCAAGAGGAGGTCCCACGATGAGAAGAGTTTCTAAGGATAAAAGAAGCGGTTCACTGTAACCTATCACTTCTGAGCCCTTTGAAGATGTCATTAATTCTCAAATCATCAAGTCTCAGCTTGTGAAATTGTTTTACGCGAAAGGCGAAACGTTACTCCACTGCTTCGGTGCTGCTACTAATTTGAGCAAAGATACCGTGAAGATTTATTGCAACAGCCACGATGATAGCAGCCACGATGATAGTTGGTTGACTTCCTCCCAAAGGCCGAATCCTGCCGCCTGCGTAAAACCGTAGAAATAGACAACATATGATTTCCTTATCATTAAGCAAGTTTAAACCTCATAATAGGATTTGCTTCCCTGCTTTCCAAGACTTTCTCTAGTAAGCTCAGAAGGTTTTAACACAGTCCCAGGAGTTGAGAATGAATTTTTAAGCTCGTGGAAATTATACGTCCTTACCAGAAGCAAAACGGACAAGCCAAACATTACAGTACTCCAATAGCAGGCACATACTGGCGATTACACGAAGATATCGCCAAAATAACCATAAGTCATCTGAGGGCAGCCGCAGACCATTCGTCATAACCCATGGATTCTTCACACCAAAATAACAATGCGACGCTAGCGTCTTAAGTTGATTCCTCATCGGAGCATCCAACTCGTGCATTTTGTAACGGCAGCAGTTGTCTTTTTTTCTAGCAGCAACAGTTTTTAACTTGACGTCAGCCTCAGCATCAGAGGCAACACCATAACTCACGCCCCATCCTCGGTATCTACCACCTTTTTGAGATAAGGTCAAGAAAAGTCAGCATTAAGTATCGTGAGGAAATATCCTATAAGTTCAACATCCGGTTTGCATTAGTAACTTGTCTAAATTGAAGGATCAAGACGCACAGTTTTCACGTACAACACGGATTAATGGAAGTTAATAATACAGAGAAATTACCTAGTTTTCATAACCCGGGACTCGATATCTCTAGCAGCGCCTTGATGTTTGAGCACACATGTTCCCCGAATGCTACTCATGACGGCAGGTGTAGACGCATCCTTCAACTGCACATTTGTTTGTTATTGGAGGAAAGCCTCAAAGCTTGATGTTGAACGTGTAAACCTGTTGCAAGGAAAATGCAAAGATGGCTAAAAATACAAATACAATCATAATACAATGAATTAAACAAGGACACGGGTGATCCCGAAATCTTCGATATTACAGAATAAAGCCCAAGACAACCATCACGCCTGACCTGCCGTCGTTTGTTTAAGCAAGGTTGCCACCGCAAGCCCCTCTGTTGCTCTCACTCACAGGGTCATACTTCTAAACACCCAATCAATAATAGAGAGCATTATTTTTCAACACGTGGCGTTAACGACACAACTACAGTATTCTGCATGAAACAGAAACAAGTGTTAAATTCAGAAATTCTTAAGCAGCCTTCAGTTCATTGTTTTGAAAGCCGGTACCAAACCTTCCACGAGCTCCCACCACTGACGAAACCTGCATCAAAAGAGTAGGTCGTATGGAGTAGCAGGTTTTGTTCAGAAACATAACTTAAAACAATCTAATGAGCTAAGGAGGGCAGAGTTTACCCGAACAATTCAACCGCCACGGAACCCCCTATACAGCTCCAACATCTGAATACTTGAACCTTCGAAGATACAAAGTAAAGGAATTTACGAAAGGCAAGAAGTGGAACTAATTGGCAAAGCTTATCTTGAAACCACAACCGATTCCACATATTGTTCACTGGTATAGACGGCCAAGTTACGAACTCAGAATCAATCATGTTGGGGAATTAAGTATTCGAAAGGAAAGAGCAGAGAGACAACCCCCAATTTACTGTAAGACAAAGCCATAACCCTTAATCAATTCACGGATCTGATATGATAGGCAACTTTAAAAACGAGAAACAAAAACAGAAGCTTTTGGAGCAAAGATACAAGTGTTACCCTCACCTTCCAAAAACAGTCTGACATGATCCGTCTAGAATGGAAACACCTTCATTGCTCTTCAATTCACCATATTCCTTGCAACCCTATATAAAAGGCCATCAGATTCAGAAAAAGGGGGGGGGACAAAAACGAAAGCACAAAAACCACTGAAAACAACATCCACAAAAATCTCTTCAAAACCCTAAAATTGGTAAAAGAGAAAATAAAAACTTATCCTTTTGGGAGGTTCGTCGGACGTCGCAATCCGCCGTCGTTGAGACTTCCGTTGCCAGAAATCTCTGTTTCCATCCACCACCTTCGAAGTCTTCTAAATCCTCAACTACCGCTGTCAACCGCTACTTTTTTCAGGCCGCCGGAACCCTTGCCGTCAAGAACACCCGTCATCCACAGCCTATGGTAACCCTTTGTTTGTGTCAAAATTATTGAACTTCTGATTGTTTTGGTTTGTGTTTCAGGTTCAAAACGAAGGAAGCAATAGAAAGAGAAGTAAGAGTAAGACGATAAGAGGGAAAGGATGGATCGAGAGGAAAATCGAGCGAGAGAAGAATAATGGAAGGAGAGGGCGATCGACGGGATTTGGGAACTAGGGTTCCCCTTTTTTTTCTGTTTTAATTTTTGTATTATTGTAACCCATATGTGCACACGATCACGGTAGTACCGTGGTTCATCGTCACAATCACCACATGTCACCCTCAGATCACGATCTAACGGATCACATCGCGCAGCCCACAGTAAAACCACACGCCCGCATAACACCTGATCCGCGCAAGTAACTCCTAACTAATCACTTAATCAGTTTTTCTTCTTATTAAAATAAATCAACCTTAATCTCTTTTTACCTTAAACCAATCCCTTTTAATCTTTTTTTTATCATCTTTTTTATTTAAGATAACTAATAAATCTTTTTTTTTCTAAATAAATAATACGTTTATTTGTTCTTTTTTCTTAAAACTTTTTTATATATTTAAAATAACTTTTTAATAAATTATAATAAACCTTTTTTTATCTAAAATTAGCCTTTAGCTTTTTATGATAATTAAAAGCCCATTTTATTTAATAAACCCTTGTAATATAATAAAAACCATTTCATAATTAATAATAACAAAAACCATTTTATAATTTACTTAACTAGTACTTATTTACTAATAATAATAAAACCATTTATTTTAATTATTAATTCTGATCTTTAATAATATTAACCAAAGAAACTCATTTCATAATAATCTATCTAATTTATTTTATTTATCAATAATTCCCCTTTTTTTATAATAACTTGACAAGAAAACCATTTTCATAATTTAATTAGCTTATATTCACTTATTAATAATAATACCATTTTATTTCAAATAAATTCAACTCCGCTCCTAAGATCAACTTCGCCTAAAATCAATCTCCCTACAACTTAATTAATCGTGCACGCTTGCATTTTCGCTCCGATTCCATTCACTTTATTCACATCCACAATTCACACACTCCCTTAGCGCTTTCATGCATTTGTGTATGTTTTATTTATCTGCTTTTTATTTTATCCGCAATTTACATTTACTATATTTATATTATTGCATTGCATACCGTCCAAAGGAAGAATCTGCGCATAACTTAAACAATTGTACGTATGCGTATCATCTGCATCATATTCCCCTATGATCCTTGATCCCATTCAAGTCGATCTTCTAAGTTAGATCCTACCCCATAGGAAGGACCCTTTCTTTTACAACTTAGATAAAAACAATTCAACCATTCAAATATTCAAACATATTAGAGAATAAGATGTTAATCATCTTAAGCGTGATAAAACTCCTACCCCGTAACAATTCAATCAATATGTAGGGACTTTGCCTTAGGAGAGATAGAGGTGTACTTTTCGACAATCCGAGTACTTGAGCCCTTCTCTTAAGACGATGTAAAAACTATTTTCCTACAAAGTTGTGGTGGTTAAAATCAAGTAATCTCCCTTAAAATGACAACTCATCTTTTCTCCTAAAATCAATCAATTAACTACCTTTATCCCGTAGGAACTTTGACCACAGTCAAAGGACTCCTCAAACCCTTTAGGGGAACTACATATACTCTGATTCCACTCCCGTAAGGATATGTCGACATAAGATGCGATATCTTATCGAGTATACTTAGAAATAAACCATTAGTCTTTCATCCTTAAGCAGATACACCTTAGCAATAAAACAAACATAAAACAAGAGGTTCCTGTAGAGTGCTACAGAAACTTAGGATGCTAGTACCTTCCCTAAGTTTAACCAACCCCCGAACCTAAAACTCTCTAGCTTGCATTTGCATTGCATTATGGGTATTTCAATCTTTTTCCCCCTTTGGACAAATCAAAGTTCGGTTGCAAATGAATTAAGATTCAAGCTCATCAATAGCTTGGTATCCAAATTTCACCGTGACACCTTGATCCAACATCAAGAGCTACGTTTCCTCATAAAAATCCAAAAATACAATAAATGTGTGATTAGGGTTATACACCATGAACTTTAAGGTGGTGGAGAAGGAATGAGAATGGAGCCCTCCTACACTCGTTCCGAATGCTTTGAATACAAGGCGCTCGACTTGGTTATTCGAAACATTCCTCTCTATCCAAAGTTTTTTTTGTGTAATCCTAGTAAAAAAACAATTTCTCTTAAAAAACCTAAAAATAACATCAACTCATCAAACTTCTTTTCGCCTTAGGGAATCAATCCGAAAACCCTTTTTCAAGGTATAAAAACAATCAACATACAATCATTTCACAAGTGGCCGAACTACGGTTGCTCTGATTTCTCACACATGTTGAGAATATGTAGGCATAGGATTGCGATAATCCTAGCGAGCACACTTTTCTTTCTTTCCCACCTATACTCGTCCATTCCTCATCACCCAAAAAGGACATGTTACATCCGTTTTCACCGTAGTCCCGTGAACTATGAATGCTTTAATTCTTCACTACAAGTGAATATACGTAGGCACAAGGGCCCCAATCCTTGACGAGCACTCTAATAAAAAATCAACCCCTCTTCTCTTTTAAGCAAGCAAACTTTTAGAATAAAACACCCATTCACGCCAAACAACCTAGAAGGTTCCCATCGAATACGACGGATGCGATGGGTGCTAATACCTTCCCCTCGTATAACCGACTCCCGAACCCTAAGACTTGGTTGTGATGACCATGCTCTTTTCCCTAAAGGTTTTATCGCTATTTTCCTTTCCATCCTTGGGATAAATAAAATTCGGTGGCGACCCTGTGTCATTTTTCGCGTAGCGATACTATACAAGCTGAGTTGGTTATTTTGGTTGGTTCTATGAGGATGTGGGTGATGAGAATGAGCAATTTTGAATGCATAGGCTGGTTGTGGTTACAAAGGGACTTGCTGAAGCAAAAAAGGACATTGAAAAAGTCACAATGGTGAATGAAGAATTAGGAAAAAAGCTGATGAATCTTGAAAGTGAAATGAAGAATATCATGAAGTGGAAAAAGTTTAAGAATTTTATGTTTTTGATAATTATCATTATATTAGTTTTTAAAATGAGTTAGGATACTATAAAGAATAGGTTAAGGTTTGTTTGTAAGAGTTATGTTAAAGTTTATTTGTAACTTTTGGATTGTATCAGTTGAATATGAATGCAATATTTGGATTGAATTTGTATAAGTTGAATATGTTTGCAATATTTTGTATATTAAGAGAAGTTAAATATTGATACATAATTTTGAGAATGACCTGTAATGGTTTCTAGCAGAATTTATATCAGTTTTCAACAGATAACCTGATACAGTGGTTTATACCATAAATGGTCTCTACCATAAAGTTGAATATGTTTTCAATATTTAGTATGTTAAGAGAAGTTAAATATTGACAAATAATTTTGAGAATGACATGTAATGGTCTCTAGCAGAATTTGTATCAGTTTTCAACACATAATTTTCAACATGAAATCTAGCAATATTTGACACATATGTTCCATTCCATAACAGATACACAACTTCTGTTAATTTCTGATAGCAGTTCCATAACAGAAACATAACCTAATACATATGTTCCACAAAATACATAAAGTGATATATAAATTGGTTCCATAACATGACAACAGTTCCAAAAACACAAAATACATAAACTGATAGCCTAACTATATCTAGAGGTTCTTCTTTGGTGTGGTCCTCTTAGTTGGAGTAGTCCTCCTTGTTACTGGGCCAACAACATTATTGGCAGCACTCAACCTAGTTGTAGGCCCAGGTGGTACAAAAGGTCTTGTTGCCTTCTTAACAGGAAGCTTTTTGCCTTTCCTTTAGCAGGTCCATGAGTCTTCTGAGTAGCCTTTCCCTTGGAAGTCTGAGATGCTTGGTTTGATTGTTGAGTAGCCTTTCCCTTAGAAGTCTGAGATGGTTGGTATGATTGTTGAGTAGCATGCGTTGGAGTCTAAGATGGTTAGCCTGATTGTTGAGTAGCTTGTGTTGAAGTCTGATATGGTTGGCTTGATTGTTGAGCAGCCTGTGTATTAGCTGAGATGGTTGGCCTGATTGTTGAGTAGCCTGTGTTGTTGTTTCCTTACAAGTAAACTTATAGTGTCCTACTTTCTTACATCTACTACACTTCACCATGAAACATGCATGTTCTTCCCATTTTGTGATCAGACCCATCAATTTCTCGTTGTTCAAGATTCCTTCTCTTTTTTTGTCTACTAGACATCTTTCTAAACTTGGGTGGTTACACATCTAGATATGGTGTCTTCACCCACAAGTTTGATCCATTTACAGGGTATATCACATGCTTATAAACTGATTTGTACCTTGAAACCCTGTAATACTCTGGAATGTAACTATCAATTTTGAAGTTACTAATCTTCATAGCAGACAAAGCATGAACACATGGGAGCCCCGTGAGTTCTCATCTTCTGCATGAACATATATGATCTTTCAAGTTTACAACAAATTTATCAGCTTGATTTTCCAGGTGCCTTACTTCAAATACATGTACATCAAACATCCTAAAGTAATAAACAAAGAGAATATATCATTCATATAATGTTTGCAACTAAGTAATAATGTATGTTGATGTTACATACCACATAATTGTGTTTGTCAATTACTTTATTGAGTTGCCAAGAGTCTCATTTGACAACTTGCTACAATAAGCTTCCCACTCACAACCAACTTTACATCTAACATTTACCATAACTTTGTCATTTTTTACAAACCTTAAGTCTCTACCATTTTGCACAACATAGGGTGTTATTGCCTCCTTAAAATCACCCTTTAAACTAAAAAAACATTCTCATATCCCACTTGTAATCTGACATGTCCTTTGGCTGCCTGAAAATTGGATACTTTTTTCTTGAAACTCCACTACTATCATCACTATCACATCCACTTTACATGTCCTCACTGTCATTGTCACTCCCTTTATCTTCTACAGACTTTTCTTTATATTTTTTTATTTTTCCATTACCCTCACTTTCATACCCAATTAGGTTAGCAAGTTCATCTTCCTCAATATCATCATACTCATCAGACTCATCCTCAAAACACACTTCAAGAGCACTATCATAATTGTAGTCTTCATCTTCACTATCATCAGAACTTAAGTCATCATTCATTACACTAACTTTACATTGTTCAACTCCAGCATTAACTTTTTCAACTCCAACATTACATTCCTCCACTGCAGGATTAACTTGTTCAACTCCAACATTACCTTCCTCCAACCCAAAAGTGGCTTGTTCAACTCCCACATTACCTTCCTCTAACCCAATAGTGACTTATTCAACTCCAACAACTTCATCATAAGCAATTTCAACAGGGCTCTCATCAACATTATCAACAACAACATCACAGTAGTCAGGTTGAGACAAGGTGTGTTGGATGTAAATATAAACACTTTGGTGCACCCTATAAAGATCTACAATTTCTAAAGCACCCTTGTCATCAACAAGTGCATTCATCATAAATTGTGGGTCCTTGTAATATATTGTCTCATACTCCTTATAACCTAAGTCTTTCAATACACCAAATAGCTCAAAATAACTCCATTTGTTGACATCTACTCTCAAATAATCTACTACTCCATCTTCATATACACTAAGTCCTTCATCGAAGAATTCACCACTGTGATGAATTTTGAGATTTATGTATTCATCTATTATACTTATTCATATAACCTAAATAATTAGAATTTACACTAAAACAATTACATTAATCGTAAAATTGAACCACATTTTCGTAACACATTCGTAAACCCTAACACATTCGTAAATCCTAAATGAGATTTAAATTTACTAACCTTTTGATAAACGTATCTTGAATCGTCTCTAATCTGTCGCGTCGTTGATGAAACAACCCTATTAGCCTTTAATCTGCCACGCCTTCACTCATTTTCAATCGCAGCAGCAAGAACCTGACTTAGTCGTTTGAGTTTATGAGTTAATGAAGGAAAGAATACACTAGGATTTGTATTAATACATGTTATTTCCACGTCAACAACATAAAAACCACCTAGACAAAGGTGGCACCAATTTACTAGCTTTGGCTAACGGCAAGTGACGGAAGGATAAACGTGGCGCCATTTTAAAAGTTAAAGGACCAACTTGCCACTTTTTAAAGTTAAGGGACCAAACTAGACCCCGAGTTAAAGTTAAGGGACGAAAATGAGTATTTTGCCTAATAAATTAAAACTTAAGAAATTCAATATTATTTTTTATTAAGACAACATAATTAAATAGATAACAAATTAAATTATTAAATTTAAAATTTTTTTAACAACTTAATTAGAGTTAATATGATTTGATGTATTATTTATAAGATTTTATAATTTGTTTAACTAGCTTAACTTCCCTTATGTTTATATATTAATTTTAAGAAAATCTTAAGATTTATGTCTTAAAGTTTTGAGACTCTCTCGAAATACTTATAACTACTTTTTAGTTTTTAATGTTGTTTATAATTTAAATATTAAAAATATTTTTAAATTTATTTCTTTTATATGAAAAATAATGAAAGGGCTATCATCTTAGTCACGTGTACTTCATATATTTAGTGTTTGGATAAATAAATTGAGCGACAAAGACTAGAGAAATTTGACAAACACGTCAAATTAAGGGAAAAACTTAATTGGCAAAATTATTTATGTGATTGTGACAATTTTTATTTCGTACACTTTAACTTTTTATTTCATTTTATCTTTAATTACAAATTACATTTTTATATAATATTTTGAAATTCATAATGAGCTCTTAAGATTCATAATAGACTCTCAAGTCAAGTTGATGGTTATATTTTTATTTTTAATTTTATTTCAATTTTTCATAAATTTTAATACTATTTATAATTTAATATTTAAAAATTCATCGTACAACCATATCATTTATTATCAGATTTTTATGAATAAATATATTTCATTATAATTTGTGGAAGTGGATTTTCAACAACTGTTTTTGTCAATATAAATTTCCTGTCTCATTCTTCAATACGTTTTCACATTTTCAAGTATCTATCTCCCTTTTAGCTCTTCAATGTCGAACCTTAGCCTCCCACACATCATTCATTGCACTGCCACCGCACCATGTTGCCACCACCTCTGGTGACCACCACAGCCACAACCATTCCCTTTGAGTATTACACATTGACCTTCTCCCCTCTCACTCTAAAATAAAAGGGAAAAATAAAACCTAAAAAATAAAATAAAAGTTCAAGGTCGGTTGCTCAATATTTTATTGGGATTCAATTTTTATTATTTGTCCAGGGCCTCTAAGAAGTTAGGACCGTCCCTGTTGAGGGTCATTTGGTTTGAGTAAAAAAATAGAAGTATATTTAATTAAAGGCTTATTTAAATATGTTTTTTAATGATACTTATATCTTCACATTTTTTATATGTAGATTACCATGTCAACAAACACTTCAAGCAATATCTGCAATCAATCTTTGACAAAGAAAAATTGTTTGGGACAAATTTTGTGGGTTGACACTAAAACTTGAGGATTGTCCTCAAACATGAGAAAAAGTTGTATGTTTTAGAGATAATTGTTACTGAAGGGGAGCCTCCTAGTTACGCTCTTAAGACTGAAAGATGTGCTTATAAGAAGCATGTTGATGATGCCACTGATATTGCTTGCATCATGCTGGCTACCATGAATTCTGATTTGTAAAAATAATGTGAGAATTTGGCATAATTTGATATATTTGAACATCTGAAGATGCTCTATCAATAGCATGCCAGGCATGAGAGGTTTGAAGTTTCCAAAGTCATTTTTAAGGCAAGCTAGTTGAGGGATCCCCTGTAGGTCATTGTTAGAGAGCTTCATTTAATTTGTCCTAAATTTTAATATGAATGATATGGACAAAATCTCGTTATAGTTGCTAGGCATGTTGAGAACTACTGAGCAGAATCTGAAATAAAAAAGGAAGGCCATTATGATTGTCAATAATGGAAAGAAGCAGAACAAAAGGCTCACCAAGCATGGTAGTAAGGGGAAAGGCAAGGAAGTTGTCAAACCCAAATCTATTGCTCATGCTTTGAAGTCTAGCAGAGGTATAATAAAGGAAGACACTTACTTCTATTGCATAAAGACCATATACTAGAAGAGAAAGTTTCCAAAGTACCTGGAAGATAAGAAGAATGATGTAGAGACTTTAACTTCAAGTATTTTTTATATATAAATAAATTTATCTACTTCTCCATCATTGGTATTTGATATTGGATATGGTTCTAACACATGTACTAATGTGCATGGGCTAAAAAAAGTAGAAATTTGGGAAAAGGTGAAGTTAATCTACGGGTTGGCAATTGAGAAAATGTTTCTTTTCTAGTCGTAGGAACATATGTATTGACTTTACCTATTGGTTTAATAATTTAGTTAGAGAATTACTATTGTGTACCTGCAATTAGCAAGAATATAACATGGACCATTGACACACCCGCCAGACGAGATTTTCAGTATTTCATCACATTTACATATGATTATAGTAGATATAATTATGTGTATTTAATGATACACAAATTTGAATCTTTTGAAAAAACCAAGGATTTAAAAAATGAAGTGCAACACCAACTAGGCAATAATATTAAAACTCTTTTATCAGATTGAGGTGGTGAATATTTAAGCTTAGAGTTTGATGTTCGTTTGAAAGAGTGGGAGATTTTATCCCCAACTAACTCCTTCTGGAACACCACAATGGAATGGTGTATTCTAAAGAAGAAACTGAACCTTGTTAGACATGGTTCGATCTGTGATAAGTCACACTGATCTTCCAAACTCCTTTTGGGGACATGCTCTATTGACAACATCTTACATATTTAACCATGTTCCATCTAAAACAGTTGAGAAGACACCATATGAGAATGGGGTGGTAAGAGACCATATATTTTTTTCATGAAGATTTTGGGTTGCAAAGTTTATGTGAAACAACAAATTTTAACTAAGCTTGAGTCCAAATATGATAAATGCTTCTTTGTGGGGCATCCTAAAGAAACTAGATAATATTACTTCTACAATCCTTCTAAGGACGAAGTGTTTTTCGCTCAAACTAGAGTATTTATAGAAAAAAAACTTTATTTTCAAAAGAATAAGTTGGAGGAAAGTAAATCTTATAGAAATTCATGAATCACAAAGTAGTGGCATACATATGGAGGAGTTACCGGTAAATTAGCAAGTGTACTAATTGTACCGATGTAGTAATAAGGGGAAATTCCCCAAATATCGATCTTGCGGACTGCGTATGAACACAAGTTCTATAATAATGCAATTGAACAAAAATTCATAGGGGTTTTGGTTTGTTTCTTTAGAATTATCAAGTCAAAAGGCAAAAGCAGTAAAATAAAGGTTTTAAACAGTTATGAGAAGCATGATAGGGTAGGATGTATGAAAAGCCTTGTAATAACCTTAATCCTTAGTTTTCAGATATCACTGCTCAATTCAATCATTACCGGTTTTAAAGATTAGTTGACTCTAATTCCTTAATAGACAACCCTTTGGTATTCTTCCTATGCCCCAATTCCTTGGTGGTATAGGAATCCCAAGCAATTCCTAGGCAATATCTACAATAATATTATCGTATAAACACGTTAACTATCGTTTTTCCAAACCTAAGGTTAACCGTAACTCAAATCCTTATTTGTAAAATAAGAAAAGCCATAAGAAAATTATACAATAACAACTATGATTAGAAATCAGTGAAATCCATTATTCAAAGGAAACAAGGTCATTACAGAGTCAATTCAGGGACACCCTCTAGCATTGGGGGGTTTAGCTACTCATAATAATACAGATAAAATCAACAATAAGATTAAACATTACAATATAATCGGTTGCTTTGATCTTCAATCGCTTCCGCTCATGAGGACCTTCAGTTTCCCAACACCTTGATCACTCCAATCTTTCTCGTGAAATTTCTTTCTGTCCAAAAGTCGCCTTTTCATTCACGATCCGTCTAATATATCAAAAATTCAAATTACAATGGGAGATGTCCAAACTGCCCTCCGAGATAGCACAGTTAGAATAAAACATAAAATATAAACATTTTAGCTTCAGTAGCCCTGACACGGGCCGTGTCATGGGACACGGGCACCCGTGTCAGGCTGCTGACTCGTGGATTAATTTCTTCATCATCAGGGGCCCTGACACGGGCCGTGTCATGGGACACGGGCACCCGTGTCAAGCTGCTGGTTCTTGGGCTGGCTCTTCAACTTCGTGACCTTCTGAGCCCTTCCTGACACAGGTCGTGTCATGGGACACGGGCGACCGTGTCAGGCTCCTGGTCCACCTCAAAACTCTTCTGAATCTTTGCAATTTTCCCTGTTTTTCGCTCTGCTTCTCCTTTATTGTTTACCTGAACCTAGAGATAGTGAAAATACCAAATCGACGCGTAAAATGTAATACAAACACATAAAGTGCGACAAGATAAAACAAATGATTAACATAAACAAATGTTAAAATAACGTGTAAAAACCACCGATCAAACTCCCCCAAACTTAAACCATTGCTTGACCTCAAGCAAAAAGCTTGGATAAAAATTTTCAAATCAAACAGCACATCCAGTGAAGGGCTCAGGGTGCAAGGCGTGCCAATACTCATACATGAGTCTTAGTTCTGATCGGCTCAAACCAGCTCTCTCGGTACTCATCCCTCAACGAAGGCATTACTTAAACACACACCACAGTAAAACCACGGACCTAAATCCCCCTTTCGGCCACCTCTCCAACTATGCTTTGG
Organism: Lathyrus sativus; assembly: GCA_963859935.3. NCBI lineage: Eukaryota > Viridiplantae > Streptophyta > Magnoliopsida > Fabales > Fabaceae > Lathyrus > Lathyrus sativus. The sequence goes on from OZ012735.1 coordinate 940,074,094, forward strand.
GCTTAAGTTTTTTCTTCGATTTTCTACCCCTTTCATTCGGATAATCAGATTAAGGCATGTACAATTTTTCTCGAGACTTTTTCCGTGACACCTTTATTCTTTTTCTCGCTCAATGGCGTTTATAAGTCCACTTTGGGACGACTATAGAGATTCAACCGCCGTTAGGCTAAATAACCGAGTGAGGGTTACCCAACTTAGAAGGACAGGTTTACTTTACCGTCATTATTCAAAAAAAAAATTTTGGTGCCACAAGTCATTCTACAAATCAATATATACAATTATTTCAATCATGTCAGACTATCACAATGAACTAATCGGGGAATACTTCTCAAATCCAAGTACTATGGCACAAATCTACACGTTGGACTCGTTTCCTTACTCCGGGGAACCTAGGGTGTTCAATTTATACCTCAATTTCTAAACTTTCCCAAGTTCCTTAGTTCAAACTCCTCTTCCCTTAAACTCTAAATACTTTCTTGACTACCTTACACCTTTAACCTTCACAAGAAAAAAAAAGTATGGTCTTCCTATGGGGCGAATTCGACGTAATTTTTACCAAACTCAAATAAAAAGGTACTTAAATTGAAAATTCAAAACGGTAAAACCTCCCCCAAACTTGAACTGAACATTGTCTCAATGTTCAAGAACAAGAGAAGACGAGGTGTACTCACAGAAATCCTCACAGAGGGGTCGACAGGTAATGCAGCAACTCTTTGCTGCTTCCACATTTTCCCTTGCAGACTCTCGTTTATTCCTGCAAAAACAATGACCACAAAAAGAAACAACACCAATTCTTAAAATCCGTGGGTTGTCTCCCACACAGCGCTTCGTTTAACGTCGCATGGCTCGACGGTCGACTCCCCATTGTTATGGGGGGTACTTTAAGTTCCAAACTTTATTGCTTGACTTCTTCACATAGAATTTTTGTTAGGCTTTGAGATATACACAACTTGAAGTGGTTTTGATCATTCTCCCTTCTTAATTGTGTTGATCTTCCCAACCGAAGGTTTGACCTCTTTCTCATTACCTTTCTTCTTCACCTCCATAGCCTTTAAAGTGATTTTGTCATCAAAAGATTTCAAAGTGATCGTACCTGTTTCCACATCAATATTGCACCGACTAGTAAGCAAGAACGGCCGACCAAGTACGATCGAAGTCTCTTCATCTTCTGGAATATCCATGATTTGAAAGTCAACTGGAAAGGTGAATTTCTCGATCGTCACCAGAACATCCTCTACTAGCCCATATGCCATCTTAGTTGTGTGGTCGGCAAACTTCAAACTTGTTCTTATATCGCTCACTTTTCCAATATCCAACTTTTTGAAATTTGACAACGGCATGAGACTCACACTAGTACCTGAATCAATTAAAACTTTCTTAAAAGTTTAATCTTTTATAGTACAAGGGATTGCAACAGGTCCAGGGTCCTTCCTCTTGATGGAGATTCTCTTTTCTTGCGATATTTCCTTACACTGCTCAATTGTGGTCTTCGGTTCTTCACCTACTGATCTTTTTTTACCTATAACCTCTTTCATAAATTTCTTGTACAAAGGCATTTGCTCGAGTGCTTCAAAGAACGACATGTTGATTTCCAATTTGTTGAACATAGCACTGAACCTTCCAAAGTCTTTCTCTTTCTCATCCTTCTTTGTAACTTTTTTAGGAAACGGTAGTTTGATTTTCGGTTTAACCTACTCTTTCTTTTTCTCTTCAGTTGATTTTTCAGATAGTACAGCCTCTTCTGGTTGTTTCACTTTTTCTCTTACCTCAAGTTCCACCTCTATGCATTCATCCTCCTTTGTTTCCTCTTCTTCTATCTTTTTCTGATTTCTTGTTGTGGCAGCATTAATACTCTCTTAATTTTTCGGATTCGGTACTGTCGCACTCGGGAGGGTTCCTTGTATGTGTGCTGAGAGGTGTTGGGATATCTGCCCGATTTGCACCTCGAGATTTTTGATGGAAGTAGTGTTACTCCTTTGAACATTACGGGTCTCTTCTTGGAATTGCATACTTTGAGCTGCCATTTTTTCAATAGCTATCTCCCATTCTTCTTTTTGAGGAGCCTGTTGATATTGTTGCTGATTTTTCCAACCTGGATTGTATGTGTTGGCATAAGGATTGTTCTGCCTCAACATATTAATTTGTTCAACCTGCTCTTGAGTTTCCACACAAAACATGGTAAAGTGTGGTCCACTACATATCTCACAGCTCACAACTTGGACAGGTTGCACTTGAGCTACCGTTTCAATACCCACATTCATTCCCTTAAGCCTTCTTTCCACTTCAGCTTTGATTTGCTCTTCCATGTTCACGAATTGATCCGCTAGCTTCAAATTAATCTTACCCTCTGGTTGGTTCACAGTGCGATCATACAACTCAAGATGCTCATTGGCGGCAATTGCTTCTATGATCCTCTTGATACCAGTGGCTGTTGAGAAATTAGTTGAGCCACCGGCAGCAGTGTCTATAAGTTGTTTTATCTTGAGTCGTAATCCATTCATAAAGTTCTGCATTTGCTCAATGGCATCCATGTTATGAGTAGGACACGTCGTCAGACACCTCTTAAACCTCTTATATGCATCTTCTAGAGATTCTCCTTCTTTTTGTTTGAAACTGACAATGTCGTATCTTTTTCGAATAAACACTGAAGCAGGGAAATACTCGTTAAGGAATGCAGTTTCCATCTCTCGCCATGTGGTGATACTCCCAGCTGGAAGTGAATAGAACCATTCTTCCTCATCATCAGTCAGTGTGAATGGAAACATAACAAGCCTCTTGGCCTCTTCGGAATGGCCTTCTATCTTCAAAGATGTGGTATTCGTTAGGAATCTCTGCAGATGCTTGTTTGCATCTTCATTGATTCTTCCAGCGAAAGGCTTGCTCTCCAACTGGAGAATTGTGGAAGGATGTAGCTGAAAGTGTGCCACATTCACTGGTTGATTAACGATGGTCATCCGGTTTGGTTGAGCATTGGCCCCTCCGTAGTCTCCAAGACGTCTCTCCGCTGGTGGGAGATCAGTCATAGCTTCAGTGTCTCTTTCTGATTCCGAACCTGAATCTGAATGAACAGAAACCCTTTCTTCTTCTGAAGCCAATAGTCTAGCTTGTCTATGTCTTTCGCATAGAGTCCTTTCAATTTCTGCGTCCAAAGAAAAATTAGCTGAGGGATCTCCTCGCATGAAAATGTTAGACGCAGATTAGTAGTAATAAAATAATAATAATAAAAATTAAAAATGAAAACTGAAAATAAAATTTTGGTCGCAGAGCAACAAAATTTCAATTGAATTAGAATACAACTTATATTCTGGTAGTCCCCGGCAACGGCGCCAAAAACTTGACCGGTAAATTAGCAAGTGTACTAATTGTACTGATGTAGTAATAAGAGGAAATTCCCCGAATATCGATCTCGCGGACTGTGTATGAACACAAGTTCTATAATAATGCAATTGAACAAAAAGTCATAGGGTTTTTGGTTTGTTTCTTTAGAATTATCAAGTTAAAAGGCAAAAGTAGTAAAATAAAGGTTTTAAACAGTTATGAGAAGCATGCTAGGGTAGGGTGTATGAAGAGCCTTGTAATAACCTTAATCCTTAGTTTTCAGAAATCACTGCTCAATTCAATCGTTACCGGTTTTAAAGATTAGTTTACTCTAATTCCTTAGCAGACAACCCTTTGGTATTCTTCCTATGCCCCAATTCCTTGGCGGTATAGGAACAATCCCAAGCAATATATTTTATCTAAAACATTACGGTTACTATAGGGTATCCCCATTCCTAGGCAATATCTACAATAGTATTATCGTATAAACACGTTAACAATCGTTTTTCCAAACCTAAGGTTAACCGTAACTCAAATCCTTATTTGTAAAATAAGAAAAGCCATAAGAAAATTATACAATAACAACGATGATTAGAAAGCAGTGAAATCCATTATTCAAAGGAAACAAGGTTATTACAGAGTCGATTCAGGAACACCCCCTAGCATTGGGGGGTTTAGCTACTCATAATAATACAGATAAAATCAACAATAAGATTAAACATTATAAGATAATCGGTTGCTTTGATCTTCAATCGCTTCCGCTCATGAGGACCTTCAGTTTCCCAACACCTTGATCGCTCCAATCTTTCTCGTGAAATTTCTTTCTGTCCAAAAGTCGCCTTTTTCATTCACGATCCGTCTAATATATAAAAAATTCAAATTACAATGCGAGATGTCCAAACTGCCCTCCGAGATAGCACAGTCAGCATAAAACACAAAACATAAACATTTTAGCTTCAGTAGCCCTGACACGGGCCGTGTCATGGGACACGGGCACCCGTGTCTGGCTGCTGACTCGTGGATTAATTTCTTCATCATCAGGGGCCCTGACACGGGCCGTGTCATGGAACACGGGCACCCGTGTCAGGCTGCTGGTTCTTGGGCTGGCTCTTCAACTTCGTGAGCTTCTGAGCCCTTCCTGACACGGGCCGTGTCATGGGACACGGGCGGCCGTTTCAGACTCCTGGTCCACCTCAAAACTCTTCCGAATCTTTGCCATTTTCCCCGATTTTCGCTCTGCTTCTCCTTTATTGTTACCTGAACCTAGAGACAGTGAAAATACCAAATCGACGCGTAAAATATAATACAAACACATAAAATGCGACAAGATAAAACAAATGATTAACAGAAACAATTGTTAAAATAACGTGTAAAAATCACCGATCAAGGAGCAAGAGCGGGAAATATAAGAGTTTGTGGAAGAAAAACCTACTCATGTAGGACAAGTCGAACATAGGTCAAAAAAGATATGTCACCAACTTGAGAGATATGGTTATCTCGTAACTGATCAAAATGATGTATTACTCATGGATCAAGATGAACATGTGACCTACCAAGAGGCCATCAATGGTCTTAAATCTGAGAACTGGCTAGAAGCCATGAAATTTGAAATGGATTCCATGTACATAAACTAGACTTGGACCTTGGTAGAGCCTCTTATAGAAGTTAATACTATAGGATGCAAGTGGGTCTTCAAAAAGATGAATGACATGGATGGTAAGGTACATACCTATATGACAGGTCTGGTTGCTAAGGACTATAAAAAAATTCATGGTGTAGACTATGATGAAATATTTTCATCAGTTGCAATGCTCAAATTTGTTCGGATTTTACTTGTTATCGCTGAATATCATGATTATAAAATATGGTAGATGTATGTCAAAATTGACTTCTTTAATGGGAATCTTCTTGAGAATGTTACATGACACAACTTGAAAGGTTTGCACTCCACTAGAATCCAAAAAGATATGCAAGTTACAACGATCAATTTATGGATTGAACCAAACTTTTAGAAGTTGGAATCTTTTTTTTGGTGAAACAGTAAAACAATATAAATTCATTAAAAACGAAGATGAGTCTTGTGTCTACAAGAAGGTTAGTGGAGACATAATTGTCTTCCTAATATTATATATAGATGACATATTACTTATTGAAAACGATACACATACCTTACAAGTGAAAACTTGGCAAGGGAAATTTTTTTCAATGAAGAACGTGGGTGAAGCAACCTATATATTAGGAATCAGGATTTATAGAGATAGATTACAAAGAATTATTGGCCTAAGTCAGAGTGCATAAATAGACAAAGTCTTGAGACACTTTAACATGCGTGATTCCAAGAAATGATTCATACTTATGCAACATGGATTGTATTGAACAAAAATATGTTCCCCTTTATCAAAGGAAGAAAGGGATTGCATGAATAAGATTTCATATGCATCTATAATAGGATTTATCATGTATGGCATGTTATGTACTTGCCAGATGTCTCATATGCTTTAAGTGCAACAAGTAGACACCAGTCTAATCCTGGTGATGTTTACTGGGTTGATGTCAAGAATATCCTTAAGTACTTGAGAAGGACTAAGGACTTATTCCTGAGATATGGTGGTCAGAAAAGGTCACTATAATTGAATACATCAATGCTAGCTTCCAGAAAGATAAGGATGACTTTAAATCACAATCTAGTTATATGTTTTGCTTAAATGGTGACGTTGTGAACTTGAAAAGTTTAAAGTAGGAAATAATATCAAGTTGTTGTGATTTCTAAATCTTACTCATACTTTTTTTATTTCTATTTTGAAATATCAGTATCATTCCAGACTAAAATTAAGTATAATATGGATGGCTCACACATTTGCGTTCAATTTTGTAGAAAATAAATGCATCCGAAGATGCAAATCCAAACTATACGGACATTTTTGAGTTTTCACTAAAGCCTTTAATTTAAGGGTTTGTGAGAGAAGGTATAAAGATGGGAAAAGAAATTCCTGATAATTAATTGGTCACCCCTAACAATCAATCAAAAATCAAAAAACTCAGAATGAAGCATACGAATCACAACTTTCAGAATATATTCATGCATTGATTCAACATTCAAACATATACAAATCCTTTGAATCAACATACATGTGAAACATTCTTTACCACGAATATTATAGCAGAGAGGTAGTATAGAAGCAATTTGCCATATGTTCCCATCAAATCCCATACTTTTTTGGGAAATTCCATGGTACCTTGGAATTTTGTTGAGTAAGCAAAACTCATTTTAAATTAAAATTTATTTTAAAATGAATTAATATAAAAAATAATGACATTAAATAATTGAATAATTGAATGATGAATGGGAACATGAAGAATACTGGAAGAAAAGAGAACAACATTTTGTAGTCCCACCAAATTGTATTGGTAATACAAATACAAGGCTATACAGAATATTAAATCCAGAAAGGATTTTAAAACCAAATAAATAAAAGGTTGCCATTACAGAAACACTAGTCAGCTAACACCTCGTGGATTACAATATCCTGCTACTTGTGATTTACACTCATTCAGCACAAACTCATCAATGCATTTGATTGTGTGCTTTTTCCACAAACAATAACGGAAAAATCATGTTTGACCTGACCCACAGGTTACTGGAGTTACTTGCAACATATTGCTTTCCCTCGTCCCATATCGATTCAATCAAATAGTATAACATGAAGATAGAAAACATGAAAGATCCTTACAAACTTTACATAATAAAATGACTTCTTTGTGCATCCTACAACCACAAAAAATACAGATTCAGATTTATATAAGCTACTCAATAGGCATTGATCTACAGTATGAATTAATACAAGAAAACACAACAAATCGTAGGATTCATGGCATAAAGTTTACAAATACAATTTGGACATGTGATTCCAGGGTAAATTCTATTGCTATCAATAGTATTACAAATTTGCAACTTTTTTCAAAAGCATAATAGAAGTTGCATATACAGGACTAGGCATTAAATTTTCATCAGAAAACCATGGTATAGCAAAATTTGCTCACTCTTTTTCTAGCTTGCTTTCTCCCCAAGCAAGAAGAAAGCATGGTCAACTGATTCCATGTTTACACTTACAAGGCAGAACACGTCACATTCTACCATCCTATATGTACAGTAATAGTTAACAGCTCCAGTCCATGATATGATAGGATAATAGGATGAAATCTACCAGGAATAATCTCATTAGCCTAAAGTTAAAAGACCAAAAGCAGAATTTATAAAATGTCTCTCCCCAGTTTGGTTACACAACTCCAATCATCTCTATTCTCTCTCACATATACCCTCTCTCTCTAATGAACTTTTCATCTCTACCTACATATTCTCTCCTGACGACAATTAAGCTTAAGGGTATTGAAGGACGACAATTTTCCTAAAAGAGCAAAAACAGAAGACCTTAATAAATACATCTATCTAGTTGGCAGACAATCTATTAAAAGTTACGCAACATATATTCATGGCAACAGAACCACTGAATTCTACAAGCATTTTATGAAGTTTGATTACTTTACCTTGAAAAGGATATACACAGAATTATGTATTGGAAGGATGATTTTGACAGAGCTCAGCACTCAGCATATGATGAAGAAGTGCATCAACCCTCTGGCTTCGTGTTTTTGTTCTAAAGAAAATCAATATTGTCAAAAAGATCATCATTAATATGCCTTCAACTAATACGTAAGCTTTTAAGTTGAGTGGTGTACTGTTTAGATATGGTATTAGAGCGTTATAGGTAGTTAGAAGTTCAAGCATTACCATCATTCCTCATAATTAAACTAAATTTTAGTTTTAGCATACGGTATAATGAGCTAGTGAATTGTCTACTGTTCAAGCCCAATGGCCTTTCTTGTGAGGCCATGTGTTAAAGATATAAAATTATTCATATTTCTTCATCTAACTAAATCATTTAGGTTGAGTGGGACTATGATCGATACAAACAGAGGAGTTTATCGGCAGCTTGAAGAAACACAAAAATGTGGGCATTCACAGAAATAATGTGAGTCACTCATACGTACCCAAGAGCTCGTCGCCTCGGATATCTATCTCCTGCAACTTCCTATATTGAGATTGAAAATAGAAAGTGGGATATAAAGGTGTTAGAGAGCTATATATGTAAACTAACAAACAATCAATGTATTATGTACTAATGGTATTAAGATAAAATAAAACTCACATAGAAATTTAAAAATTACTTCTCCCTTCAATAAGATTCTGTACAAAATTATCTTTGGAGCATAGAAAGAACATAAATTTATCTTGCACAAATCCATTAATAATATTGGGATAATGATTGTTGCATACAGTGAGGAGTGGAAAAACCACAGCTATTCATAGAAAGTTGCAATGAACTTGGTTTGTTACTGTTGATTAATCTCTATTTATTAGCATTGACTTAACTTTCTTATTTTCTATTTTCCTTCTTGAGAGATTTTCTCTCTTGTATATAAATTAGCACAACCTCATTGTGAAATACAAGTTAATCATTCTATATTATTAAACATGGTATGCAAAGCAGGTTCGAAATCCTAGTTTTATCTTTGGGTTTAGCCTTTGTCAAGGTTAACCCTAGTTTACTATTCAATTTGGTTATTGGGTGTCCAAGAGGCACTATTGTCTGGCCCAAAACAGTCACCGGACGGCTTTTGTGCGGGAGGCATTTCCAATGCCTCTGATACACGCCGCCCCACCATGAGAAACGGATGCCTCCAATCTATCAATGTTCAATTGAAAGATATCTTCACTAAATCTTTGAGAGGACCTCAAATCAAATATATGTGTAACAAGCTTGGCATATTATTTATGTGCTCCAACTTGAGGGGGTATTAAAAATAAAATAGAATTGTGTAAATCAAGATAAAATATCACGTAATTAGGAATATAATATCATGTAATTATTCCTACCATTGTTTGTATTGATTACTTTAAGTCTTATATAAAGAGAATCTATTGTGAAGTTGAAACACACGATTTCACCATGTCTCTCAATTTATCTCATTCAATAGAGAGCCAAGCCTTGCATTTGCAAGAGACTGATTTGTCAACTTCAAGCCATGACGAGTTTGATATGAATAACTTAAGAAATTTAGTGCAACTGTGTAAATTTTAACTTCCAACCGAACTATACATCATTTAATCAATGCTTGAAAAGAGCTGCTTGACAGACGCAGCAACTTAGAGTTCTGTAATGTTTAAGAGTTCATATTAAATACAAACCTTGTCATCTCCATCACAAGTTTCTGATGACTCAAGCTCAATTTCAGCAAAAAATGCCTCCAAGACAAAAGCAATAATCTGAAATACAGGAAAGGCACGATCATGTCTAACTTACGCAAAATTTGCTAAGAGAGTACGTTTAATCATGGTATATAGAAAACCTAGATATTTCATTCCCTTTGATTTATAAAATTGTTAAATATGATTACTTATAAGGAATAACTAACAACAACTTAAATAAATAGATGTATAACTTGTAATTACTTTAATAAGAAAGGAATTAGTATGTCTGAATGTCCATGTGAGAAACATAGTAACTTCCTAATGTTCACATTCCCAAGATGCAATTTGTATTCGCCGTTATGAAATTATAAAGTAGTATTAAATAAGGGGAAATTAAATCATACCAAATTCAAAAGCAGCAAAACCGTAATTAAGTAGAAGCTAATGAAGTACACATGGGTCCAAGATGTTCCAGTTAAATCTCTGTAACTCTGAAATAGAAAACCAAATAGATATACGTTAAGCACATAAATAGACTTTGATCTTGCTTTCAAAAGTTAGCTCAAAGGATGAGGGTGTCCAAACACATATAAGCACCGCACAACCTGAAAACCTTAGCAAGGTGGGACACAAATGCAATTTTTAACCCACCCTCGTGCATAGACTCGACATGGGTCCATTTACCACATTGCATGCAAAATTCATCTCTTATACTATGTTAAATGAGCTTGGATTGCTAAAGTTATGAGATTTTAGACAAAAGGACAAGACAATAATAAAAACCTTGAATATTATTGACTGATAATAAGTTGATATTGATTTGATACAAAAGACTAAACATTATTCTTTAAACTCAAATCGAATTCTAAGAAGATATTAGATTCTAAGATCCATTAGGGCCTCTTCTATCGGGCCACTTGGGCTAGGCTCTAGACCAACCCTGAACACGAGAAGACCTGAAAATAAGACCTGAAAATTTGTATATAAGTGGTGGGGAGATGTCACTTTACAAGCCGATTTTGTAAGGGTTAAGTTAGACTGGACTAATGTTTTCTTTAATACATAGAGGGAGCAAGGGAGATAAGAAAGTAGTATACTTATTAACCAGGACATAAAAATCAATATTTGTCTTTTAATAGATTGTTTAGTAATAAGATTTTGAAATTCTATGATGTAACTCATCTCGTGTGTTGTCCTGTCCAACGATAATTTTATAAAATAAATATTCAACAATTATTTGTGTTGTCCAATCCTGTTTTTGCAAATCAAACAAGTCCCAAGTATTAAACACAAATATTAAGCTTAGAGAAATAATATTATCTTGTTTATTTTTCAACAAAATACTACCGGATCAGAACCAGAATAACAAGATTCTAATTGTTGGTTGCTGATCTGAAACCATTAAGGCACAGATATGCAGCCATTAATAAGGGACAGCAATGCAGATTTTATAGTTGTATTATATGAATACATTTATACTTATTTACACAGCCATATAAAATATTTCCATTCTTGTATATAGGGATTAATTTGAGTTAATTAGGACTTAATTAGTTTCTTTAGTTACTTGTACTCCCTAGGTTATATATATATCCTATTCTATTATGTACAAACTCAATAAGAAATACAGAATTTCTACACTAATTGCCAGATAATTATTCAAGGAACAAAAGAATCAGATAGAACTGAATAGTAGCGGCAAGCCTGCAACATTTGTACTTCTCATTAGTCATTGCATTATCATGAAACAAAAGATGCCATTGAAAGTGACAAGGATTAGAGACAGCACATATACCTCCATCAATTCTTCCCACATCCCCGAGACTAGGAAATTGAATAGTGCCACCATTCCGTTTGGATAATCATTGAAATTAAAAAGTAAATAGCTAATTTATGTCAAGAAGAATACCTCAAGAAAAACAATTACCCTAGATTGTAGACCCAACCCCACCCTCTCACCCTAGAAAAAATGTTGAGGAAGAGATGTGGTTATTACAGGACAATACCAATCGCTACAGGTTTAAAAATATAGTTTTAAAAATGAACAAAGGATACTCATTAGCAGCAAGGTCTGTGGCCTCTAAATCTGGGTTTCCAGCATTAACTAAACCACCAAAAATCTACAAATACAAAGACAAGTGTAAAGTTGGCTCATTGATTGTAGAAAGAACAAGAAAAGAGAATACAATCATTGAAATTGAAAATATACAATGAATCCTTAATTTAACTTGTAAACCTAAGCAGAACCTTGACTCAAGAATTTTACTCACCTGGACGCCAAGTGAGCAATAAATACACAAGATACAAAATATGGTCCCAAGGTATGGCATCAAACTTGGTATCAGAGTTAAGAAAGTTGCCACGAAACTTCGGAATCGCTGGACATGCATTAGGAGCCTTATCAACCTCAACATTCTTGCAAGAAGGAGGTAACGAATCCTGCAATCGGAACAGGAAAAACAATGTCTGATTGCATCTTCAAAGCAATTCTTGAGAACAAATTGAAATCATTCTTTGAACCAATTCCCATCTTCAAATTAATATACTACTTTCCTGGTATGGTAGAAAAGGAACCGAGTCCAATACGGTATCATTTTCTTTTAAATTCCAATTTGAAAAGGAAAATCATGTTTTGTTTTGAAGAAAATAAAATTTGAGCAAAACTATCCTTCTGATTAATTTTGATTACATCAGAATTAATTTTGAAGAAAATTAAATTTGAGCAAAACTATCCTCACAATGATCTGCATATGTTTTATTTATGTAACCACTAACTATCCACATTTATGTAACTCATGTTTATTGATTATTTTTTTTATTTTTAAATGTTGTTGTAGAAATAGTGTATCGAAAATTATTATAAAGAGAAAACGAAGAATCATGAGACGCTATTTTACTATATGGAGGTTTGCAGCCTCTCCATTAAGTATACATTTCAATCAGTGGAGTTGTGAATACAAAATAAAAATTTGGAAGAAATGAACATTCATAATAAAATTTCATACCATTCTCCATTTGTGAAAAATGGCAGAGCATCATCGGGAAAAGCAAAATCTATAGTTTCTCCAATGACTGCAAAATTTAGAATTATCAGTCAGCAAGATAACATAGCCTTAGAAACTGGGTTTTCCCATACAATACAAATTCAAGGCCTAAAAGTGAATGAATGCATAATAAACCTACAACAGCAGATTCTAGACACTAATCAATATTACTAATATGACAGGAACCTGGAATTTTATTACATGAAAAAGAAAATATGCAGATCATTGAGAGGCTGGAAACCTCCATATCCAGAAGTTCCAAGACTCCTCTTTTCACTCATGAATGAATGATTTCACTAGTCTTTTCCTCCTATTATTTACATCCTCTTATTCCCATCTCTAACAAACAAACCAACAGACGAACTGACTAATATGGGGTCTACAAACAAAATATTTCATGACAAAAGCCAAAAACTCCATGGATTCAACCACATGTTATTTAAGGAATCTAAATACCGCATTTATGAAATTAGTTACCAATTATCACTGTGATCACAAAATCAAAGCGATTCTGACCATCCCGCCAATAGTTTTCAAATCCATATGAGTAAACCTTTAGAAGCATTTCTATTACATATATCCACCCTGTAAAACAACAAGGAGCGATCAACTTGGAATAACAAGATTGTACAACTATTAACATTCTGTGGATTACAATGAAACAAAATGTACCAAAGCAAAATAGAAAACATAAAGTTATCCAACAGCGTCAGGGGGTCTCACTGACAAATCAACAAAAACAGAGGGGAATTGTTTTAATATCGTCATTGTTGAAGTCTTGAGATTTTATGTAAAAGGAGGAGAGCAAATAATAAAAACTAAAACTATTATAGTGAAATATGATTGATATTCACTATATAAAATACTCAATATTGATCCATTTATACATAGAATAAACCCTAAACCAAGAAGAAATCATGATAATAATAACTATTATAAGAGATACTCTAAAATAATATAAAAAATATTTTAAGATATTTATAATACTCTAACAATCATCTCCTTCAAACCAAGCAACAAAATTTACAATACTAAAGAGAATTCATAAATCGAAACATCAAGAAAAAACAAGGAATACGCTGTCTGGACGTCCTTACCGAAAATGAACTCAACCATTTGCCAAACCTTTTGAGCAGAACTATTTTCTATGTCGAGCTGCAATTATGAATTAATACAAAATGATCAACATGTGGATATAAAAAAATCCCCAACAGCTTGCACATGAAAGGAGATCATATGTTATTAAATTGATAGTATCCCAAAGTTATAGACAGAGTCTAGGAGATCATATGATCTTATTTATACATCCACAATAAAGTAAACTGCCCTTGCCTGTTGATATGTCATTATAACAAAAGATTATCAAGTGAAAATGCTACTAATTAAGGAGATTTTGGTCACTGAATTTGGAAAATTATGCTCTTCCTTGAAATAAAGATCACGCTCACATTGTCACAATATTCCCATGAACAGTAAATCAGGAGAAGTTAGGATAGCTAACCGTCAATAAAACAAACATCCATTTGGACTGTGCGCCAGTGAATAAAGCATTCACTAGACATCGTACTCTTAAATGATTATTACAATAAATAGCACCTACTGATTACAAAAAAACATTGACAAACGCAGGTATATCTAACATAGGGTCACATCAGATGAGATTATGGTCCGTTAAAATGAGTTATGAAAGTGCTTAATGGTGTAAAAATTTGTGAATGTATATCTTCACTTGAATAACATGTCATACCGTTGTCTCAATAATTACGGCAACCAGATTCACTATGAGTACAAAGGTCACTATGTATCCAAACATGGTGCTCCTTACAAAAGCTTTCAATCTCTTTGACGTTGGTGAATGGTAGAATACTAAATAGTCGAAGTAAGAAAGCTGCAACCAAATCAGATATTAGTGAAAATACTATAAATTTTTACGTTTATACTTTGCAGTACATTTCCATATATTTTAAATCCAGAGTACTTAAACTTACCACATCTTCCTTCTGGAATTTTAAAGCAATGGCATTGCAAATATCAGCAAATTCATCCTTGTTGATCTGAAAGTAAAAATTACGTTGAGTTACATTAAAACACGTATGTATGCGGATATATATCAGCATGTGCATAACAGATGACAAGAACAGTAGAGAAAAAACATTACTTTTACATCATGAGTGTCATCCAGCTCCTCAAATATCAGCTCAAATTCTTCCTTGGAGATTTTTGGCAAAGTCCTAAAGAATAGACAATTTATGCTTTAACACTCGCAATGTATTAGAAATATTATTTAAAAGATATGAAGTTAGAAGCCAAGAGAAAGATAAACAGATAACCATCACGTCATAAAATATGTAGTGCCAATTCACCAAAAATGCAGAGTTTTGTTAGTTTGACACAATTTGACAACAAATTTTGATAACAAATCTCATGGTTAACATAATTCAAATATGTGGTGTATTACGTTTAGTGAATGGTTAATGAATATAACAAGGTGTCACTACTCATTAACCATCAACTGAACACAACTAACCACAACTTTTTAACATCATTAACTAAGATTTCTAGGTGTTCAAATATGCATGATTTTCATTATAATCATTCAAACTGTGTTAAAATATACATGATTTTCAGGTTTTCAAACATACATGATATCTATTAATCACAATTTGTGTTTAAATATACACCTGAAAATCGTGGTTAATAATATCTCTACTTTGAAAAATCAATAAAATGATATTATGATAAATATGAAAGCACGGTGATAATGGGGAAATATGAAGTAATACCTGTACTTGTTCACTTCCTCAAAGAGCCTAATGATTTGATCCTTGTTGAGATATCCAACATTCTGCAAGTATAAAACAGAAGCTCAAACAGATTTAGAGTTGCAGGCATAAAGATATTCATCTCTTCTTTGTTGTAGTGATTATTGTAACAATAACCTTTAGCATTAGTCCTAGACAGATTGTAGTGCTATACTCAAAATAGTAGAGTGCTATTTTTAATACCATAGTTCAAGCTTGTATTCCAGATGTCATAAGTCCTTTCTGGTTACATTCGTTATAATTTGTCTATAAATAGAGCTTGTATTCTGAAGTAATACTACAATGAGTTTCCCAATGTTTTCACATGGGATCAGAACTCTTGATTGATTCTGAAATTTCTGGTCCTTGCACAGATGTACTGTTATTCTTCCTTTGAGCAGCCTTAATTGCAGTACAATTAAATTATCTGATAGCAGCCTTCATTGTTGCATAGTGCATAGTTCCATACTGCTTAACAGCCTTCATAGCTGTTGCATCTGACTGCCACTACCTACCACTGTCAGAATTTCCCAGAAGCATTCAGAAACTTTAAGGTGACTTTCCCGCCACGGTTAAAACTTTTCCAGTGATAGCCATGACTTTCCTGCAGCTTTAACCGGCCACATCAGAACTTTTCCAATAACATTTCAAAAATAAATGTTGATTTTGACTGGCGTTGATCAACATGAACTGCAGCTGTCCAGGCTTAGTTTTAGAGGGTTGATTTCTTTGTTTGATTCTTTTTGGCAACTAGAGAACCCTAATTGAGTTATTTTCTGTTCTATCTTTAAGTCTTTATTTTATGTTTTATGGTTGTTCAACCTTCTGTTAGTGTTAAGAGTCCCACATCGGACAATATATGGCATGAACATGTGTTTATTAGTGGGGCAATCCTCACTCTATAAGCCGGTTTTGTAGGGTTGAGTTAGGCCCAACCACATTTCTTAACATGGTATCAGAGCCTCGTTTAAGATCCGGTGGGCCACCTTCTATGGTTTCCGCTATCGGGCCACCCACCATTTATTTTCACGCTTCAGTTGTCCAGTCCTGAGCGTGAGGGGGTGTGTTAAGAGTCCCACATCGGACAATATATGGCATGAACATGTGTTTATTAGTGGGGCAATCCTCACTCTATAAGCCGGTTTTGTAGGGTTGAGTTAGGCCCAACCACATTTCTTAACATGGTATCAGAAGAGAGAAAATATCACGCTGGACGGACGAAGCTCGTTTGGTAGCCAAAGGATACACTCAAATTTTTGGGTTGGATTATAGTGATACCTTCTCGCCTGTAGCCAAGATGGCATCTGTTAGACTTCTTCTAGCCATTGCAGCCATTCGACATTGGTCTCTTCATCAACTTGACATCAAAAATGCATTCTTACATGGTGATCTTGAAGAGGAAGTATATATGGAGCAACCACCTGGGTTTGTTGCTCAGGGGGAGTCATCGAATATGGTTTGTAGGCTACACAGGTCTCTTTATGGTCTTAAGCAATCTCCGAGAGCTTGGTTTGGCAGATTCAGCACTGTAGTACAACAGTTTGGTATGACCCGTAGTGAAGCTGACCATTCTATTTTTTATCGTCACTCACCCCAAGGGTGTATTTATCTTATTGTGTATGTAGATGACATTGTCATAACTGGTAATGATCAGCAGGGAATACTCCAGTTGAAACAACATCTCTCGAAACAATTTCAGACAAAAGATCTTGGTAAACTCCGCTATTTCTTGGGTATTGAAGTAGCCCAATCTAAAGATGGTCTGGTCATTTCTCAGCGGAAATATGCTATGGGTATTTTGGAAGAAACAGGTTTGTTAAATGTTAAACCAGCTGATACTCCTATGGATCCAAGTGTTAAACTACTACCCAATCAGGGGGAGCCTTTATCTGACTCAGGAAGATATAGGAGATTGGTTGGAAAGTTGAATTATCTCACAGTCACTCGTCCGGACATTTCTTTTGCAGTCAGTGTGGTAAGCCAGTTCTTAAATTCCCCTTGTCAGGAACACATGGATGCTGTTATCCGGATTTTGAGATACATCAAATGTGCTCCACGAAAAGGTCTTGTGTATGAGGATAAAAGACATACCCAGATAATTGGATACTCTGATGCTGATTGGGCAGGGTCACCCATTGATAGACGATCCACTTCTGGGTATTGTGTACTTGTTGGAGGAAACCTTATCTCCTGGAAAAGTAAGAAACAAAATGTAGTTGCAAGATCAAGCGCCGAGGCAGAGTATAGGGCCATGGCAATGGCAACATGTGAACTTATTTG
This sequence comes from Lathyrus sativus, assembly GCA_963859935.3. NCBI lineage: Eukaryota > Viridiplantae > Streptophyta > Magnoliopsida > Fabales > Fabaceae > Lathyrus > Lathyrus sativus. Next base: position 940,091,787 of record OZ012735.1, read on the forward strand.
GTTAAAACAGTTGCTCAAGGAACTTCAGATTGAAGAAGCAAGACCAATGACACTTATTTGTGATAATCAAGCTGCATTGCACATTGCTTCAAATCCAGTCTTCCATGAGAGGACCAAACATATTGAGATAGACTGTCACTTTGTCAGAGAGAAGATCGAGTCAGGCGACATCGTCACAAGCTTTGTCAACTCTAATGATCAATTGGCAGATGTGTTTACAAAATCCCTACGAAGCCCCAGAACTAACTATATATGTAACAAGCTTGGTGCATTTGACTTATATGCTCAAGCTTGAGGGGGAGTGTTGATATGTGTAAATATATATATATAGTGTTGAGAATATTTGTATATAGAATAGTCTCACATCGACTATATCATGTAATTACTTGTATTCTATTTATATATAATAATGTCTCCGTAGTGCTTTTCAAAACACACGGTTTATTCAAATGTCTCTTAGTCTCTTGTATTTCAACAGTTAGTAAATACTCCGTTAGTAAATACTCCAACACTCATTGTTTAACCATGATGGGTAAGAGTTCTACTTTTTCATCCTTCAACCCAGCGTTATTAAACTCACATCGGCTATCGACTCGGTAAGGGTACTGAATCAGTGGGTCCCTGGTCAAACCAGTAGGCCACTAGTTGAACAGCATGGACCATTTGCGTTTAAAATATGCAAATATACATGGTTCAGTTCCTGGTAGGATCTTTTTTTCCAAATTCTGCAACTTCCATCAGAAACAACAAGTCACTAATGAATGTGAGAATGAAAAGCCTTCCTGCAACTCGTGAGCATTACAGGCTGACAGTGTAGCATCGGAACTGTTGCCTGAGTTATGAGTAAAGGTTTGGGAGGCACACCAGTCAGCATTAAAAACCGTGTACCAATAAAAGCTTTGCACATGAGTGAAAGAATGGCAAAATATGAGTCATCCAACCAAGCTGATTCAGTCGAGTCTACCAGTTTTCTCTGGTTTGCAGCCAAGTATATGACATCATCCCCGGTTCTAGTGCACAATCGTCAAATAGGCTGATTGGACTGGCTATGAATTTGGCTCTAGATGTGTTGATATTTGTAAATATATATATAAAGTGTTAAGACTATTTGTATATAGAATAGTCCCACATCGACTATATTATGTAATTAGGTGTAATCTATTTATATATAATAATGTCTCCGTAGTGCTTTTCAAAACACACGGTTTATTCAAATGTCTCTTAGTCTCTTGTATTTCAACATGGTATCAGAGCCTCGTTTAAGATCCGGTGGGCCACCTTCTATGGTTTCCGCTATCGGGCCACCCACCATTTATTTCCACGCTTCAGTTGTCCAGTCCTGAGCGTGAGGGGGGTGTTAAGAGTCCCACATCGGACAATATATGGCATAAACATGTGTTTATAAGTGGGGGCAATCCTCACTCTACCAACCGGTTTTGTAGGGTTGAGTTAGGCCCAACCACATTTCTTAACATGGTATCATCGTCTTTCCCCTTTGCAGTATACTTGTTTGTCTTCTTTGTCTTCTGTTTCTATTCCTAAAACTCCAGGTGAAGCATTATCTCACCCTGAGTGGAGGCAAGCAATGATTGATGAAATGTGTGCTCTTCAAAGCAGTGGTACCTGGGAACTGGTTCCTCTACCCCATGGAAAATCTTTAGTAGGTTGTCGTTGGCTTTATACAGTGAAGGTTGGTCCAGATGGCAAGATTGATCGCTTTAAAGCTCGCTTAGTAGCCAAAGGATACACTCAAATTTTTGGGTTGGATTATGGTGATACCTTTTCACCTGTAGCCAAGATGGCATCTGTTAGACTTCTTCTAGCCATTGCAGCCATTCGACATTGGTCTCTTCATCAACTTGACATCAAAAATGCATTCTTACATGGCGATCTTGAAGAGGAAGTATATATGGAGCAACCACCTGGGTTTGTTGCTCAGGGGGAGTCATCGAATATGGTTTGTAGGCTACACAGGTCTCTTTATGGTCTTAAGCAATCTCCGAGAGCTTGGTTTGGCAGATTCAACACTGTAGTATAACAGTTTGGTATGATCCGTAGTGAAGCTGACCATTCTGTTTTTTATCGTCACTCACCCCAAGGGTGTATTTATCTTATTGTGTATGTAGATGACATTGTCATAACTGGTAGTGATCAGCAGGGAATACTCCAGTTGAAACAACATCTCTCGAAACAATTTCAGACAAAAGATCTTGGTAAACTCCGTTATTTCTTGGGTATTGAAGTAGCCCAATCTAAAGATGGTTTGGTGATTTCTCAGCGGAAATATGCTATGGATATTTTGGAAGAAACAGGTTTGTTAAATGCTAAACCAGCCGATACTCCTATGGATCCAAGTGTTAAATTACTACCCAATCAGGGGGAGCCTCTATCTGACTCAGGAAGGTATAGGAGATTGGTTGGAAAGTTGAATTATCTCACAGTCACTCGTCCGGACATTTCTTTTGCAGTCAGTGTGGTAAGCCAGTTTTTAAATTCCCCTTGTCAGGAACATATGGATGCTGTTATCCGGATTTTGAGATACATCAAATGTGCTCCAGGAAAAGGTCTTGTGTATGAGGATAAAAGACATACCCAGATAATTGGATACTCTGATGCTGATTGGGCAGGGTCACCCATTGATAGACGATCCACCTCTGGGTATTGTGTACTTGTTGGAGGAAACCTTATATCCTGGAAAAGTAAGAAACAAAATGTAGTTGCAAGATCAAGCGCCGAGGCAGAGTATAGGGCGATGGCAATGGCAACATGTGAACTTATTTGGTTAAAACAGTTGCTCAAGGAACTTCAAATTGAAGAAGCAAGACCAATGACACTTATTTGTGATAATCAAGCTGCATTGCACATTGCTTCAAATTCAGTCTTTCATGAGAGGACCAAACATATTGAGATAGACTGTCACTTTGTCAGAGAGAAGATCGAGTCAGGCGACATTGTCACAAGCTTTGTCAACTCTAATGATCAATTGGCAGATGTGTTTACAAAATCCCTACGAAGCCCCAGAACTAACTATATATGTAACAAGCTTGGTGCATTTGACTTATATGTTCAAGCTTGAGGGGGAGTGTTGATATTTGTAAATATATATATAAAGTGTTAAGACTATTTGTATATAGAATAGTCCCACATCGACTATATTATGTAATTAGGTGTAATCTATTTATATATAATAATGTCTCCGTAGTGCTTTTCAAAACACACGGTTTATTCAAATGTCTCTTAGTCTCTTGTATTTCAACAAGATGAACTGGTTGGATTGTCCGTTCCAAGTTTAGTATCTCTGCTTTAATGTTTCCAGTACTATATTAGATCTCTGGATCATCAACTGAAGTAATACCAATCATATGACACCTAACGCATCATTATTTTTAATCCTACACTACTTTGTCTAGAAAGCCTCCCCTTATAATTGTTAATGGACCCATCCCATGCCCCAGTTATCAGATGCGGCAACGTTTCACTTCAACCTTCCCTTTCCATTCATATAGGCTATAGCTATTACTAATTACATCTCAAAAAAAATATATATTATAATGAAATGTAGTTGTTTGACATTATCTAGGAAGCATTGTCTGACAGGAAAACAGTATCCTAAATACATGAAAAGTCATACTTACATATGTATCTAGGAGATTAAAAGCTCTCTCCAACATAGCTCTTCTCATACGATCCATCTTAAAAACTTGTTTTACAAGCTATAACAAAAGAATATTTAAGCACTGTTATAATATGTTTTGGTATCCGTCATGTAGATACACAATCAAAATTCTTGTGCTTCATTCCAAGTAAATACCAATCCAATTCTTCAAAGTTGTAATTGTATCATCAGGTCAAATATAAAGAAAAGTAGTGGTAAGGAAAAATTTACCTCACTCTTAAAACTATCATAAACAACGGCAAGGATCAAGTTTGTAACAAAGTAGACTCCCACCAGTACAAACAGAATGAAAAAAATGCAAGACCAACGTGAAGCCCTTAAAAGCCAGAAAATAATAAGCATTGACAGCTGCAGATGTCTCAAATTAAAAGGAAAAAAGTTATCTAGCCAAGCGAATTCAAATTATAAATTAAAACTTACTTGTAAGCAGGAACCCAAACATCTGGATTATTGGCTGTGGTAAATAACAGAAACATCTGATATAACGTTGTAGTATAAGAAGTGAATACTGTTTTCCCCTGTATTGTATCTTCAAAAATCACATAAGCCACCCAACTTGCAAAAACAAGAAACAAAAGCCCCAAAGCCTGCAATTCATGAGAATTAGATGGCAGCTATGTCCAGTAAGAAAGTGTCGATTAAACAAAATTGAAATAATACAAATGTAACATTCAAGGAAACCTAATAAATTATGAATATTGAAAATGTTGCAAACAGGAAAAGCATTGAGCGAGGCGAATGAGCAACAGTCTGAAAGTGAACTAACCAAGATATTTAAGTATGTGTCAAGCATTCCAGCCAAGATGATGGTGGTTTCTCGTAGCTCCCTGACATCAAATTCAGATGCAGAGTTAGACTGTCATGAAATTTGGTTATTGATGAAACTGTGTCAGAAATGTGATAAATAGAAAGTTTTTCTTGCAGAAATGACCCTTATTAGATATGGAACCAGAGGCTAAGAACTATACAGTGAAACTATCATAGTTGGGCCCAGTATTTAATATTTAGGCATGCTTGGGCCTCAATGAGCCCAACGCATGGACTATGCAGCAAGCCCAACAACAGATCTAGATGACTCTGATACCATATGCGGAAAGCCCAACAACAAATCTAGATAGGCTCTGATACCATCTTAGGAAAGTGTTGGTTGGGGTTAACTCATTCCTTCAAAAACAGCTTATAAGGTGAGGATTGCCCCCACTTATTAACACTACAGATGTTATATCTCTAAGCAATGTGGAACTAAATCTACCCCTTCACGCCTAACACAATAAAGGAGATGGAGGTTGCAATGAATGCAACCCAAACGCCGCAATTAGGCAACTAGGGGCAGACCACAATGAAGGCAAAATTTCCAACATTAGCAATGACGTATCAGTATTATGCAATTATTTTCTATTGGGTACCAGTTTCCATCAGAAACATGGTATTTTAGTAGAAAGAATATGGATAATTTCCATTGATAAGG